>CANYCX010492772.1:0-12365 GCA_948193385.1 Breynia disticha f. nivosa
GCGTAATCTGATTCAGAAAGAAGGGAAAGATGAGTCCAAAATACATGGGCCCATCGCATCCCAATCTGTCGTGGGACAGTACGATCTCCTACCTCGTTGGAAACGTCTTTGTGGTGCCGGTCAAAATAACTCTTTTGGCGGTCCTGAGCTGCCTGCATACACTTCTTCACTATATTCACCTTCTCTAAGGTCTGCTGCACCAACTCCGGCCCCTCAATCTGTCGTAAGCCCTCCACATCCCAATAAGTTGGACTCTGACATCTCCGACCATATAGTGCCTCATAAGGCGCCATACCAATGCTCGAGTGGTAGCTGTTATTGTAAACGAACTCAATCAACGGTAAATGATCATCCCAGCTACCCCTGAACTCCAACACACACGCTCTGAGCATGTCCTCTACTATCTGGATCGTCCGCTCAAACTGACCGTCAGTCTGAGGGTGGAACGCTGTGCGGAACTTGAGTTTGGTGCCCATAACATCCTGTAAACTCCTGTAGAATCGAGAAGTGAATCTCGAATCTCGGTCTGATACAATGGATACAGGTACTCCGTGCAGTCTAACTATCTCAAAAATATACAAGCCTGCCAGTTTGTCTAAAGTATCATCCTGTCGAATCGCCAAGAAGTGTGTCGATTTCGTCAATCGGTCGACTATAACCCACACTATGTCGTGCTTCCTAAAAGTCTTCGGCAACCCCATAATGAAATCCATCGTCACCTTTTCCCACTTCCACTCGGGAATCTCTAACGGCTTTAAATTTCCCGCTGGAGCTTGGTGCTCGGCCTTGATTTGCTGGCAAGACAGACATCGGGCTACAAAATATGCGATCTCTCTTTTCATGTTCACCCACCAGTACATCTCTCGCATGTCTCGATACATCTTTGTGTCGCCCGGGTGTACTGAAAGTGGCGAAGAATGTGCCTCTGCCATCAATGTTTCCTTAACCTCTGCTAGGTCAGGAACACACAATCGGTTTCCATAATAGAGAACACCATCCTCGTCCAATCTGTGCAGAGTTATCGACTTCCCTTTCTCAACCTTTCTCTTAATCTGCATCAAGTGTTTGTCATCCCGTTGTCTCTCAGTTATAAAATCTCTCATCTGGGGTCGAACCTGAATGTTCGCTAACATCTCCCCCTAAACCATGTCCAACTGCACTCGCAACACTCTCAATGCAAACAGAGACTCTGCTCTATAAACCACTGCATCCTCATTCTATCCACCCTTCCGGCTTAGCACATCTGCAACCACATTAGCCTTACCCGGATGGTAGTCAATCGTGCAATCGTAGTCCTTGAGAATCTCGATCCATCTCCTCTGCCTCAGATTTAATTCCCTCTGCATAGTGACATATTTCAGACTCTTATGGTCGGTCAGAATCTAAAACGTCTCGCCGTACAGATATTGTCTCCACACTTTCAAAGCATGGATGATATCTGCCAACTCTAAGTCATGTGTCGGATAGTTCACGTCGTTCTGTCTCAGCTGTCTGGAGGTATACACAATAACTCTACCATTCTGCATCAGAACACCTCCCAAACCTGCTTTAGAAGCGTCTGTATATACCATAAAACCCCCGCCATCTGTCAGCAATACCAGTACCAGAGCCTCCACTAACCTCTGCTTTAACTCTTGGAAACTCTCCTCACACCGCTCGTTCCAAACAAACGGGGTATTCTTCCTTAAGAGATTAGTCATCGGCCTCGCTATCTTCGAAAAATCAGCTATGAACCTCCGGTAGTAACCTGCCAATCGCAGGAAACTACGTACCTCGGTCACATTTCTAGGAGCCTCCCACTCCTGAATCGCTTTAATCTTGCTGGGATCTGGCATAACACCCTCTGCCGATATCACGTGGCCTAGGAAAACCACCTCTCGCATCCAGAACTGACACTTTTCGAATTTGGCGTATAACTGTCTCTCTCTCAAAGTCTCCAACACCTATCTCAAATGCCCCTCGTGCTCAAACCGGTCTCTGCAATAGACTAGTACATCGCCAATAAACACCACCACGAAACTGTCTAAGAATGGCTGAAAGATCTTGTTCATCAAAGCCATAAAGGCTGCCGGTGCGTTAGTCAGACCGAACAGCATCACAGTGAACTCAAAGTGGCCGTAACGTGTTTGAAACGCAGTCTTAGGAATGGAGCTCTCCTCCACTCGTAGCTGCCAATAACCCGATCTCAAATCAATCTTGGAGAAAACCGTAGCTCCCCTCAACTGATCAATCAGATCATCAATCCTTGGCAGTGGATATCGATTCTTCACTGTCAATTTATTAAGCTGCCGGTAGTCTATACAAAGCCGCATGCTCCCATCTTTCTTCATGACAAATAATACCGGTGCGCCCCATGGGGACATACTCGGTTGTATAAACCCCTTATCTAGAAGCTCCTCCAGCTGTTTCTTTAACTCCTGCAACTCTACTGCTGCCATCCGATAGGGAGTTATCGAGACTCGTGCTGCCCCCAGCAATGTCTCAATCTCAAAATC
The DNA here is from genome assembly GCA_948193385.1 of Breynia disticha f. nivosa. Classification (NCBI taxonomy): domain Eukaryota; kingdom Viridiplantae; phylum Streptophyta; class Magnoliopsida; order Malpighiales; family Phyllanthaceae; genus Breynia; species Breynia disticha. The sequence goes on from CANYCX010492772.1 coordinate 2,496, forward strand.
TAACTCTCGCTGCAGCATAAACCACAACTCATCTGGGAATACTTCAGGATACTCCCTCAATATCGGTACATCACTAGCTCCCTGCTTTTGCTGCCATAACTATGTGACATATGCCAGATAGGCCTCACATTCGTCTATGATCAACCTTGCAGCCATCGCGGCAGAAACCAAGCAAGAAGGTATAACCCTTCATTCTTCGATAAGGAGAACCCTCTTCTCACCATCTACCTCTACCACTACCTCCTTCGCGTAGCAATCCACTACCGCATTTTTTTGGACAACCAGTCCATACCCAAAATCACACCAAAGTCTGCCATCATCAATACAATAAGGTCTGCTACGTAAGTCAGCTCACCAATCCTCAGCTGACAGTTTATCAATACTTTATGTACCATGATAACCCCTCCAGCAGGCATAGATACGACTACGACGTAAGCTAATGACTCTACAATACTCCCCAGCTGTTCTATGATTGACTCACTGACAAATGAACAAGTCGACCCAAGGGTCTATCAATGGAAAAGTATCAAGTGCAAATATGGAAATCGTACTAGTGATCACATCTGGGTTGGAGGCCGCCCCATCACGTGTCATAGCATAGACATGTTCCTGAGACGCAGCTGCAGTCTGAGAAGCTCCCCTGCCTCTCTCAATAGCACTTAAAGTCCTACCCCCTCTGCCTCTGCCTACACTGGTAGAAGGGGCTCCTTTGTTATCTGTGACATTGCTCTATCTCGGGGAAAGTGTCCCCTCATCTCTAGCCTTATGCATGTAGTACCTGATCCTGTGGCCCAAATTATTACAATAGAAGTATATCGAACGGGTATCTCCAATGGTAAATCCTCCCCTACTCTACTGTCCCGAAGCAGGGGGTCTATAGGGATGACTCCCACTCCTCTATCGGCTGCTCCCTCTACTAACACTTTTTAGAACCCTGAACTCTGTCTTATTCTGCTCTCTAGTGGCATTGGAACTACAGGACCTCTTCTGACGCTTCCCCTCTACATGGTCCTCCTCCATTATAAGTTCCTCGGCTCTCAAAGTTGTCTCTAACAGTAGTTGGTAAGTAGGGACCTTCATTGCAATCCGGGTACAGATGTTAAACTGTAGCCCCCTCTCAAACTTGTCCCGCCTCTGCCTATCAGTGGCCACATCCTCTGGAACGTATCGGGAGAGTCGAGTGAACTCTGACTCGTACTCTGCAATGGTCATCCCCTTCAGTTTTAGCTTTAAGAACTCTATCTTTATTTCTTACAACGATAGTGCTCCGGGTGTACTTCTCGGTAAACTCCCTCTGAAATCTACCTAAGTAAGTGTAGGAGGGTCACATTGGCTCCCGGAGACTGCCTCCCACCAGTACCATGCATCCTTCTCTAATAGTGAGGTGGCATACCTCAGTTTCTGCTTGGGTGTGCACATACACCGATTAAGGATTCACTTCGTCTGTCGAAGCCAATCGTCAGCCTCTACGGGGTTAGTGGTCTGCTCAAATGTCTTTATGCCTTGCTTGAGCACCTCAAAAAGGTTTTTATCAATCTTGAGGACCTCTTTCTACTGGCCTCCCGGCTGTGCCCTCGGCTGGCCACCCTATTGGCCGCCCTGCTGGCATCCCTGTTGGCCTAGCAGATGTAACATCATCGCGTGATAAAACTGGGCGTGTGCGAGATCAAAGGGTATGGCACCTGATGCAAATGGCGCGCCCCCAGGTGCAGGTGGTGCTCCGTGTCCTGGGATTGGTCCCTGTACTTGGACGGACTCCTAAGACTCGGCGGTAACCCCGTGTGATGTGTCCTCTATAGGCTCCATCCTTGTCATATCACCTTTTGAAAACTTTACTTTCATGAAAAACGATGCAATGAAAACAAGTTTTTTGGCATAGTCCGTAGGGAATCTAATCCCTGCTTTGATACCACAAAATGTGACGCCAAATTTTACGAAGTTAAGTTCCAATAAATATGATTTTTGCGCCCTTTTTTTTAAAACAACAGTGAACACTTCGATTCAAGTAAACATATATATATAAATGAAATCAAGTGTGGCATATATGCATTTTCTCTAAATCGACCCAATTCAAAATAAAAGTATAACAATTGCAGAAGCCATAGTTTACGATTTAAAACATGTAAATGCCAGTAAAAGCCTATACTGCTATGTGTATGGCTATACAAAAGTGCAAAAGTATGCATCCCCAAAAATCTGTAATAGCCAACCTATCCGTCGGGTATCACACGTGCAAGCTCCGCTTAAAAGTAAGTCCCAGCATCATGTAGTGTAAATCTACAAACAATTTAGCAAAACACATATGAGTATTTTTAATACTCAGTAAGCATTCCCTCAGTATCCCTACTATGCTGAGGTGCAGGAGAGCCGTTAGCCTACGCGGCCTATCCTCCCTCATGGCGCCCTAAAGCCATCTCACAAACAACCATTTATGTTTTATTGATTCATTTTAAGTGTTTATTCAATACGGAAACCATCCTAGATCATTAAGATACTTCATATATACTTTAGCTTGGGATTTGAGTTTTACCTTGATTCCCGTTTCTATGAAACCTAGAGAGAGGAAGGCTTGATTCAAGGCTGAAAACGTTGTTAATCTTGTCGAAATGTGTTGTTCAATGAAAGGTTTTGTTTTCAAGTGGCAAGAAATGATGGAGAGGAAGTGTGGAGAGTGTTTTCATAGTTGGGGGTGAGTAATGGCACGGTTTGAAAGTGTCTCGACAATTTAATGACATGTATAGGGGCCCATTAACAAATGTCTATTTTCAAAATTAACATACGTTACTAAACCCAAAAATTTGTCTGTCTAGGGTGAATAACATATGTTATTCAGTGGGTATGGTATACGATAATTTAAGTAATGTATGTTTATCTGTAAGATAACATACCTTATTTTGTTGCAGTCTGCAATACTTGGCATTTTTCGACTTCTTTCTATTCCGAACATGCATAACTCTATACCAACACACTTCCACCTTATCTCAAACATAATATAACACAAAATTAAACATTTTTTGGGGCGTTACACATTAGATGTACATTCGTACATTATTCAGACTAAAATTAGGTTTCTAGACCATATTAACGTATGTTTACATTGTCCCTAATGTACGTTATTCATCAGAAATCTTTCCAGGATTTTGAGCAATGAATAATATAGGTTCTAAATTTGGTAATTTATGTTAACATTCATTAACGTACGTTAATTAAGTTATTAACGCACGTAAATTAAGTCATTAACGCACGTTAATAACACACAAAATCACATTTCAGTACTTAAACTCAAGTCTAACACTTGCACATATCATACAACATTCATATGGGTCAACACAACCAATTTATTCATCACACAACCTCCATATCATATCCATGATAATACATTTATTTCATGTCTCACTTATACACATTTACTTCATGCATTCATCTCATTTTCCTTTCTTTCTTAATGAACTTATGAGTCTACCACAATATGCCTTAGCATTAAACCACTCATGCAAGTCATACTAATCTCCATTCCCATCTCTTATATTATTTATCATGTTCACTTACCTAACCTTAACCATGAACAAGAATAACCTTAATAATTTCATTCACAGGCCAAGTAACTTTAAACACTTTAACCATACATCAAACCCACCTACATCTTTTAACATTATATGTAATGTTACCACCTCATGAACAAGTTCACGTCGTTTCATCCTAATCATACAAAATCATATCATTTTATACAAACCTAATCCAAACAACTCATTCAATAACACATACACATTCCATCTAACTTATACAATAGCACATTTCGTTAAAACACATATCATGCTTGCATCATAACCATAAACCATACATTCTTTTCCATGCCATCAATGTCAAGTATGCAATGAATGCCAATGAAATGCTAATGCAAAATGTAGAACGCATTTCACATGCACATGCTCTGGGGTTCTTTCATTATCTTTTATTTTGAAGGATCTCTCCTTCGTGAGCACTCGCTCCTTATTTACCGACGGTGAGCACCCCATCTATTTTCTTGTCAGATTTTCCTAGGGTCTCCCCTAATGAGCACACGCTCCCATATATATAAAATAGGGATCTATCCCATTTTGAGCACTCGCTCCCAAATATTATATCTTTTGGGATTTCTCCTGTTTGAGCACTGCTCATATTTTTCTTCTTGTGAAATTACCCCTTTTCTTATCTCAAGGCATGAACATACAAATGTGCTCATGCAGATGTTCTTAAAGTCATAAATGAATGCCAATCATGCATTCCGAATCCATACACAATCACATCATTAATGAGTGCAAGTCATGCATTCTTAAGCCATACATTCGATATTTCCATACTATTATGAATATGGACAAACTTTTATTTAGCCATCTCTTAGCATCAATCATTACCTACATCATTAATAACTCTTACTAGTTCATCATCACAACCAAATAAAAGTACTCATAATGTTCACATGCATATTCACTCGTCCCTCAAGGGAACATATAACACACAAGCATCATTTTAGTTTTATTCATCATAACAAAAGGCATATTAAATATCATTCACTCATACAAACCATGAACATTTATTGTTACACAAACAAGCCAGTCAAAATGACTCTTATCACACATAGTTATTGAGGGCATAACTTTACAAGCAAAACCCATTAAAGCATATAAGCATTCGAGTCTTTTACGACTCACATTTGTAACTATTTCACCAAACAAGCAATTCATTACATATGATCAACCATAGGAAGGCACAATCTATCTTAGTAAGTGTCAAAGCTCACTTACTAACACCAATTTAATCCAACACATCAATAACAACACTCGTTATAGTAAGCGTTGAAAAGCACTTACCTCGCGTTCCCACAGACTCGATTCAATAAAAAAACCCCAAGACGGGTTTTGTTTGTCCCTTCCTATACAAAATGTAACACCATTCATGTTATAGACATTATTCTACACTTAATTCCTCATTTACCTGCCCATTTTCTCAAAATCCCAAAATTCCCCACAACCCTAATTTCTTTAAATCGCCCTAAATCTCTCTTTTTTTGTTAAAGGCTTATGGAATTGTGAACTACTAAGGAAACCCATCAAAACCATAACAAACGTACATGTCTTTACTCAAATTCCAGCTTAGAATCAAGAGTTACCTTATCTCTTCTTTCCTCTAAAACCATAATGTGTAAGATTCTGATGATAGGGGTAGATTTGTTGTTGATCCATTGAAATTGATGTGTTTATAGGTAAGTTTCTTGTTTGGGAAGGCTTAGGAATGGTGTGTGGAATTTGGGAGAGAGTTTAGAGAGTGTGGCGGTGTTTTTCCCTCGGTTAGGGTTGATTTCAGCCTTTTAATGACGTCCAGAGTCCCGTTAACGTACATTATTTGTGCCTTTAACGTACGTTACTAAAACTCAAATTCTGACCTGCCAGGGAAGAATAACGTATGTTATTCTCCCTCAGAAGCATGAATAACGTACGTTAGTCAACTCCTAACGTACATTTGGTGTAACGCCCTCCATTTTATGAATTTTTATGAAATTATTAATTATTTTGGTAATTATGTGAATAAAATTTTCGCAAATTATAGTTAATTATAAAATGGTGGGAGAGTGTAAAATATTTTAAGACTTTAAAATCGGGTTAAGTTAGGTACCGGGAGAGAGAAAAGTTAAAGAAAATAGGATGTTGTGAGTCGAGGGTAAAACTGACATTTTCAAAATATGTTTATATATATATATATATATATATATATATATCTCCCTATTTATCTCCATCACTCTTCACACATGTTTATGCTTTCCAAATACCAATTTATTCCCAAAAAACCCTAAAGAAACCTAAAACTTGACAAGTTGTGGTGATCGGAGGTTGTTGGATCGAAGTAAAAGCTTAATTCGGTAAGTTTTCTCCGATGGATTTCATTAATCACGTTTTTGTTCATGATTGAACTTTAGGAGGTGATTTCTCATTCATTTTGAATTTGAATTGAGTGAAAATAGGTTTGATTGGTCGGTATGGATGTGTAGTAACCCTGGATAGCAAATTCTAGGGTTAGGTTATGGTTTTGGAACTTGAAAACAGTGTTTTGTAAAGGAAGATGAATAGTGACGAAAATGGAATACGTGAACTTAGGTTTGGTTCAAAGTTTTGATGTTAAGGATAGTTCCTTGGTCTTTACTAAAGTTAATGGTATGACCAATTTGATTGGGTAATTTATGTGGAGAATTTAATTCAAAATTGAGGAAAATGGTTAGAAGATTTGTTAAGGAAGTCGGAGAAATGAGTAGATTGATTAGTGGTGGAATGGATAGAACTGTAGTATTCTATCATAATGAGAATAAAATGTAAGCTGGAATGGGATATTAATTGAGGAAGTGAAGAATTAATGAAAGGGAGTATGAAATTAAAGAGGAGAATGAGAGTTAGGTGAGGGTTATTAATGAAGAGAGAGCAAAATGGAAGAAGGGTGGTTTATACATACATTTAAATATATGAGCATGGTTTAATTATTATTTTGTGAGAGAAATAATGTATGTGTAATTGACAGTTCATATTTATACATATATAGTAGGATCGAAACCTGATGAGGTAAGAGGATCGGGTTCCCAGGCTAGGAAGTGATATTTCAGGTAAGTAACACGAGCGCGGTTTCTATAAATTAGATGTATGCATATGACTATATGACTGTTTGATTTACATGTTGAGTGTTTGGAAAATGATGAATTGTGCATCTTGTGAGAAATTATTTAATAATGATTATTAAGTTTGGTATCTGGAAATGTGTTTTTGTGATTGTATTTTGAGTAGAGATATGTGTGTAGTGGATGGATTTAATGGTTTGTTAATTGAATTATGGTATGTTGAATTTGTGTGCTCAACATTTACATTTGAAAGCATGATATGAATTATGAAATGATTTTAAGGTTTTCTACATGAACGCATGTTGGCATGCACAAGTGTTTATAGTTCTGGAAAGTATATAACAATGTTAGGGCTCTTTGTGAGCATATGTATAGACTCTGTGTGAGTGAAAATAAAGAAGGAGTGGTTATCCGGTTCAAGGGAACAAACTATATTTTTAACAGTTAGTATATAAAACATACTATACCGAGCATACGTGGAAAACTCTTAGCACTTACGGGTGTAGAGTGTGCAGATTGATTAGTATTGTATTGCTAATCATGGACACTTTGTGCATAGATTGATCACACTTTAAGTGTGTATCATGGGCATTGTGTGTGCAAAGTTGGGCACTTTGTGTGCATTCATATATGGATCCTTAAATTGATAACCAATACTCCTGGCCGACGAGCCCGTTTGCAAACATCTGTGAAATAGAGTAATAAAAGAGAGTAGTGTGAAATATTAATTGTGAGATTGTGAGAAATGCATTAGAAATGCATTGGCATCCATTCACACATAAACATTTGTATGAATTGGTAATTTGTTTTGGAAATGGTTTGAATGATTCAATAATATGGTGTTAAGTTGGTTTTGTGTGTAGAGTGATGTGATATGGAGTGCATGTGTAACCAAAATGAGTATGTGTATATGACTATGTACATATATGTTAATGAAATGATATTGATGTGGATAAGATTAATGAAAGGATGTTGAGATGAATTGATGAATGAATTGAGTGTTTGTAAAGTGATATTGGTTTGATGTATGATGAACTTATACGCTAGGTATAGTGGATTGATATTGATGTGGTTTGGTATGATTGTTGGAGTGTGGAGTTTAATTAGGATGGAAAGAAAATGAGGTAATTAAGTGTTAAGGTGCAAAATACTGGAAACAAGGGATGCGAACAGTTTGAGAAACGGGTTATCAAACTGTTTCCCAAACCATTTCGACAAATTATGCAAGTCAGTAAGTCCAAACGGGATGGAGAACGGCTTAGCCAAACCGTTCCCTAAACCGTTCGGATGGTTAGGCATTCCAGTATGGCCAAACGGCTTGGAGAACGGTTTATCCAAACCCTTTCCCAAACCGTTCTATTATTACCCGAAGTCAGAATGGCCAAACGGTTTGAAGAATGGTTTAACCCAAACCGTTCCTCAACCCGTTTCGATTCTTGCACACTCCAGAACGACCAAACGGTTTGATGAACTATTTGTGAAACCGTTCGGGTATGCAGACTGGATTACAGAATGACCAAATGGTTTGAGGAATGGTTAGCCAAACCATTCCTCAAACCGTTCGACACAGTTCATCGCCGTATGATTATTGAATTGAATTTGTTTGGAAACGAATGTGTCGCATGGTTATTTAAATTGATCAAATGCATGACGTGATGACAATTAATCTAGAAAATCTTCATATAATGGCTAAATATGGATGCTTTGAAACCGACCTTATGAGGTTATGTTGCTTACTGAGTATATATCACGCAATTATTTGCCTGTAACGCTCGGTATGACGCTAGAGAGTTTTCTTTGCTTGTGTCGAGGGGTGAAGTTCGAATTTGTGGAAGTTGACCAAGAAGAATCTAGGTGGGCAGAATATATATTTTGGATTAGGGTTTATATGTACATGACAATATTATATTCAGGATTCAAATTTACTCATTTAAAGTAAATACACATATTTCATTACCAAAACATTTCAGAGTTTGCGGAAATCCTAGCCCATACGTTACGAAAATTTCACAAAATATAATAGGTTATGAAAGAATATAAACTAGGAAAAACTTAATTCAAATCATAACCTCACAAAGCACGAATAATGCACTATGTATGATTTGTCATGTACTAAGGAAAATTTCCTACACAGTGCACCGCCCACCTTAAACTCTTTTGCTTTAAAGTCCGAAACTTGTATAGCAGGGAACACCTTTGCGCTCTCAATTTTATTAATCCGAAATTTCTGCCAAGCGAAGCAGGCATAAAATGCGTGAGTTATGGAACTCAGTAAACAACGCTACCATAAAGGTCAACTTTCATTTAATTTTATGTTTAGTCATAGCATAAAAATATATACATGCATTAACTTCCATCCTTGTTCACTTAATGTAAAAAAATAACAACAATGACAAGTGATCAACAAATAACATGTCAAATTAAATTTATATTCTTAACATTCATATTAATTCAATTTATAAATATCATGATAGGAAATATATTATCAATTCATATATGATTAATTCAAATTATAATCATAATCCCAATTTAAAATATAATCTCGTTATCATAATTCTTAAAAATACACATATACACAAAGTCATATATTTCATTTTTATCCAATTTAGATAGCAAACAAGTCAAAATGCGGTGTCGTTCCAGACTACGCGGTGTGGCAGTGGAGTACGCGGTGTCGCGTCCACCCCGTGTAGTTGGTGCAATCAGACGCGCGGTCAAACAGAAGTACGCGGAGTGGTGGCGAGAACGCGTACTTAAGTGCCACCCCGCATACTATTCTAGAATTCGGATGAAATGCTCAAAACAACACAATACAATTTCATTTCTCAAACCAAACTTCATAATCATCATACTATTTCATATCTTAACACAATTCTCAAATATTTCATTCAATTTCATAATATAATTTAATAATATTTACAGCAACATCCTCAACATATAGTTCACATTAAAAGCAATTCCACCAAAAATCTCAATCCATCATAATAACCATTTTTAAATCAACAAATTTCAATGCCACATTGTAAATAAATCATAATCTCAACTTAACAAATTCTTAATACATAAAATGATCACCATTCCAATCAACAAAATTTCTAGCATCATTTCTCACAACAAAACTCATTCAAAATCATAATTCAACACCAACTTCATATCAATATACAATATTTCAAATTTTCAATCAAACACCATTTCAAAATCACATACCATATACATTCTCAATATCCATA
>CANYCX010493245.1:0-15238 GCA_948193385.1 Breynia disticha f. nivosa
GGGCCCGAGTATGTTTTATGGAAATGCATTTTATTTCTATCTCCTCTAATCTATATTTATGATTTAACTCTGATATTGTTATTATTTCATTATTATTCTATAATATTGTTAATAAATGGAAAAATGAGATTTAGTTTTTGAGGGCCACATGATGAGTAATCACGACCGGAATGTTTTGTTTTGGTGGTTTGTGAACGAGTGTCTGAATTGTGAATTCTAAATTTATGAGATTGTTTAAACGAGAATGTACAATCAGTTGTCTGATTGTTGATTTGAGTGACGATTGATCTAAATGATTAAATGTTATGTATTAGGGTCAACCTATTGAATTTATGTTAATCAATTTGGATGTTATAGATTCAGATATTGATCTTGGTTTAGAGTTAGTTAGCTGAATGTGAATTTGAAAATGTAATTGTGCTTGCTATGCGTGTTGCCAATGAGTTTAAAAGATGAAATTGGTTGGCTAATAATTGAATTGTGAATGATCAATTGTGACAAAGAAGTGTTGGATGAATTGTATATGTTTGTGTTGAGTTCTGCTAGGAAATCAGAGATCCACGCGTGTTGGCAGCAAAGTACGCGTGATCGCTACGACAACACGTAGTTTGCAATGACAACGCGTTTATTGACACCAAGAGTATGCGGTGTGGTAGCGACCACGCGTAGTCGCTTACCACCACGCATAGTCTCCATTTGACCTCGTGTGCATCTCTGATTTCTGAATGAAATTGTAGGTTATTTAGTTGAGCCTTGAATTGTTCAAGTGAATTGTTAAGACTTGATTGGTGGCTAACATAGCTTGGAGTTAATTAAAATTTTATACTTGTTATAATTTAAAATGAATATGAAATAAATGGAAATGGGGACAGTTGTCCATTTCGGTAATGTTACTTATTGAGTTTCACAACTCACGGTGTTTTATTCCTGCCGTGTGGGCAGAGATTTGAGGAACGCAGCAGAGTTGCGATAGCAAACTTGCTACATGAAGGATCGAAGAACCAAGGTGGGGCGTGCACTAAGAAGTAGTTAACTAGTGTCATATTTATATATTGAACAGTTTTTCTGCATGTATAATTATTTTCGATGGGTTGTAATAACATGTGGAGTTTTGAATTAATTCTTTTTCTTGGAAAACTTATTTGAATTTTAAACATGCGTTTTGTTTAGCAGTTTTTTGTATTTCTTTTAAGCCCTTATATTTCTTTTTTTTGGACATCTAAGAATAGTTAAATGATAAATCGTACGCATATGGTTAAATGTTTTTCTACTCTTTTACCTTTAAATTGTTATTTTCTAAAAATAATTGATTTCTAAGTTCGGATACCATTCGAGAAATGAGCGTACATAAAATTGGATGGTAGTCGAATCTGGGGGTCACACTCACAGCAATGACGATGAAGAGAGAGAGTGAAGAAGACGGCTTGCCACACACTTTAAAAGACTAGGCTTAGTTTCGTTTTAAAAGAGTTTTGTTTAATTAAATGACTTAACCAACAATCCTAATTTAATTAGGACTTTGTTAAGATTTTAAATTAAAACAAATTTAGTTTAAAAATCTCTCATCGTCGTGTATATATGTAAGAAAATAAAAGAAAATTCTTTTATTTCATTTTACATTATTTCGTCTTCATTTAAGACAAGATTTCCTAATTTTTCTCGACTTTATCCTCTTACATGTTTTAATTTCAGACATCATATTTAATTAATAATCTTTATCTTAAAATCATGTAAGAAATGATAAATTATGTTTCTCATCCATATTGAACCCAATTACCAAAATTGACCCAAATATCCGATCCGATCCGATAGCCGGACTTTGACCTAAGGTGAAAATCCAGAAATACCCTTTTTGGTTTTTCTTTGTCCATGTGTGATCTGTAGGACTATTTAATAATGACAATGAATTTATTAATTTATAAATCATAAGCAGTATCTAGTAAGACACTACAATCACCCAAGATTAAATAGCTGGCGAGCGGTGTCAACAACCCTACTATAATTCAAATATATCTCTTGACCTCCGATATCATGATTAGCAATAAGGCATGTCCCAAACACCCTTATTTTGTGTTATATCACTTTCTTGATCTCTATGACAAAATTGAAAAGTTCGAATAAATAACATAATCATTTCATTCGAGTGCGGCCATACTCTTTCCAATCTTGTGTTATATCTACTCTCATTCGAATAAATAACACCCTTATTTTGTGTTATATCTACTCTCATTTTCATGAGAGGGTCAATCTCTTCACTTCACTCATACTCTCATAATTTTAGTGTACTCAATCATACTCATAATTGTCAACTTTTTACGGTCAAGTTAGACATTTGTCAAAGTACACTAAAGATCACAATAAAAGACATAGTGATTTTCAGTATAAAGATTATTTGACATTGCAAATAGTGATCGCTCTCGAAACACAATGACCTACATTGTATCTATGAACTTTGTTAGATATCTCATATCTGTGACCCTTAGAACATGATCACCTGCAAAGTACTTACTAGTCTTAATGCATTTCCATTCTCATGAAAACAAGTGAATAGGGAATATTTAGAATGCTAATCTCATAACTTCTAGGTTCTACTGTCAATGTCCTCAACCTTGATACCTCAAGTGCTTAATTAACATTTTTGGATAATTTTATCATACATATATCACAAATCAATACATGAAATGATAAAATAATGCCCCATAATTTTATTGTTCAATAATAAAAGTTACAAATAATATATTGGCGCTAGGGCTTACACTAACAGAATCAAACTTTAATAAAAATATTACATTAGTCAAAATATTATTAGTAAAAAAGTTATTCAAAATATCATACAAAATAATTAAATTTATTTGAATTAATGTATGTACTAATGCTAATAATTTCATAATGCAAATATAGATAGATATGTATGCATATCTATGTATTCATCTATTCTTATATATGTATGCGTATCTATGTATACATATATACATATAGGTTAAACCCATAAAACACACCCTGAACTTAGATCTATTATCTCTCTAGTCCCCTCAATTGAGTTCGTATTCTCTCAGCCCCTTCAACTTCTAAAATCATTGCATTTTTTAAATATACAAGTTAACAACGTTAGTTTTTACTGTTAGTTTGGTGAAAAGAACATATTTTGCATCCTCTCAACCCTAAAATTCTAAATGCATAATATTTAATCAAAATTCATGACATCCTCATGAATCAATAATGTTTTTTAAAATACAAATAGTTGTAAATTTGAACTAGATTTTATAAAACTACAGAATTGAAATGGTTTAATTAGACATATTTTAAATTATAACATCATCTAGCAGTAGACAAATATCTACTTAGGCTAAACCCATAAATCACTCTTGAACTTAGATTCATTATCCATCTAGTCTCTTCAATTGATTCCGTATCCTCTCACTCTATTAACATCTAAAATCACTGCATTTAAATATAAAAGTTAATACAGTTAGTTTTTTCCGTTAGTTTGGTGAAAATAACATATTTTGTATCCTTTCAACCCCTAAACTTTTAAACATAATATTTAATAAAAAATTATGACATTCTGATGAATTGTTAATATTATCAAAAACATAAACAGTCATAAATTTGAGCTAGATTCTATAAAATTACATAACTGAAATGTTTTAGATATATTTTAAATGATAAAACACTTGACTTAAACATGTTTCGATTCGAGTCAATTTTTTAACAGTGTTTAGTACTAAAAGTTGTTATGATTTAAAATATGTCTAAAACATTTTAATTCTGTAGTTTTATATAATCCAGCTTAAATTTACAATTGTTTACGTTTTGAACAATATTATTAATTCATCAAGATGTCATGATTTTTTGTAAGATATTATGTATTTATAAATTTAGGGTATTGAGAGGATACAAAATATATTCTTTTCAGCAAAGTAACGGAAAAACTAATGGTGTTAACTATTATATTTAAATGCAATGATTTTAGAAGTTAAAAGGACCGAGAGAATATGAAATCAGTTGAGAGACTAGAGGGATAATGAGTCTAAATTCAGAGGGTCTTTTATAGGTTTAACCTATCTACTTATGTATGTATGTATACATATATGTGTATATATTTGGTACTTGTTCGGTTTTTTTGGCCAGTACAGTTTGGTGGTTCGATTCGGTTCGATTTTTGGTTTGAATATTGTTTAAGAACCAGAACCGTACCAAATGAAATTTTCTAATAAATTCGGATAAAAAAAGTCGGTTCTTTTCAGTTGCCATTCTTTCCAGATAGGGTATTTGATTCATTTTGGGAATGTCCATGACCCACCCTCACCTCTGAAGTAGGTAACGCGTTTTTCAAGTCAGAGCAAAGAGGGGTATTTTTTCCAATCAAGTCTTCGAACAAGTTGTGCATTTTTTTTAAAACGAAGTTTCCCAATATATTCAATGTTCAAAGAATGGTGCAGCGTCGACTTGAAGTTCTTGTATTTTTTTGTCACATATTATTGTTGACTTTGTTAACCTTTATGGCTTTACAGTTCATAATTTCCATTGCCTTATCACCAATTGTGTTTGCATCCATCTTCTTCCTTCACCTTCCTCGATACTGTTTCTTTTTAGGTTCTTATCTTCTTCACAGTTCCTTGTTATTGCCCCTGTTATCATAATATTTTGAAGACATTGCAACTTAACAGGGAAGGTGTATGGTAAGCATTTATGTTTTCTTTTTAATTTAATCTCTTTATTTGTTGTAAAACCATATTGGACTTGGGAGATATCTTTGATCAAAGACACAAGATCTTCCCATTTATCACAATACCACAGTTTTTGACTTGATTGTTCAATTCGTTTGATTTATAGTGGTTATAAAGTCGTTGATTAATTCATATTTTTTTAAGATTGAATGTGCAGTTAGATCCTTCTTTTATCAGGACATTATTTTGTTTCTTCAGCTTAAGTAGCTCATTTTTGCTGTTTCTTATTGTGATCAGGCCTTTGATCCATGCATTTTCATGTAATTAATAACAAAGATTAAAGCCGTACCTTTGATTAATTGATCTATTGATGTTGAGCGTCCATTCAAGGAATTTCATCACTTCAAACCTTAAGATGGCTTCCACATCTTCAGCTATGAATGGAGGGCGATACGATGTGTTCTTGAGTTTCAGAGGTGCGGACACCCGAACTAACTTCACAAGCCATCTATACACAGCTTTGTGCAAGGAAGGAGTCAATGCTTTCATGGACAAAAATCTCAGAAGAGGGGACGAAATCTCGTCAACCCTTTTTCAAGTAATAGAAGCCTCACAAATTTCCATTGTTGTTTTCTCACCAAATTATGCACTTTACAGTCACGAATTTGAGTTCATGGGGAAATTGGAAAAGGTGCAACGATGGAGATCAGTTCTTGCTGAGGTAGCTGATTTGTCTGGTTGGGATTTACGTAACAGGTAATAGTTCGATTATATATTTTACCGTTCTAGAAAGTAGAGAGATCAACTTATGCAATACTCAATAACACGTACCAATTCAGTGACGGAATTAGAGAGGACGATGGTGCGAGAGGTCGATCGCTCCCTTGTCGTGTCTATTTCTTTATATATTTTTCACTTATTGTGTATCTTTATGTAGTAACGCTGCCCTTCTTTTATTTATTTTATTCTGTATTATTTTTAACCTGTTTATTTTCACGCCATTAAATATATTTATGGTTTCGTCATTGCATATCATAATTAGCATAATTCTACTCATAAGAGTGTGACACTTCCAGGAACTTTTTCTCCCGGGAATCTACCAAATCTATCAAATCTACAACATATCATTCTTAATCTGTGATTTTGCTGGAACTAACATTTGAGGGTCCTGTTTATTTTGATCTTTTTCACAACTAACAGGGATGAATCAGAAGTTAATGGGGAAATTGTGAAAGATGTGTTGCAAAAACTGAATCGTAAACAGTCCGCTTGTAAGTTAATCATCATTTATCCATCTAGCAATGAAAAGCTATTAACTAAATACTTACTACTTTCTGTTTATTAACAGCTGCTGCAGAATTGAAAGAGAGACGTCTCAATGAAGAAAAACTGAGAACTCTACGAAAATTGGAATTGATACAAAGCATGCAAACTGACATGAGCAAAGTGCTAAATGAAAGCTCCCAAAGACACAGACAGAACAATTATTTTGACAGTGGGAGATCGGCAATTCAAATGATGAAAGATAATTTGTCTGATATTTCCAAAGTTTATCAATGTTACAACGACAAACTTAGCGGTATGTTGCTAGACGATTACCTATCTACAGGAACTTCTTCAACTTCCACGAACAAGCCCGAAGTTGGATTTTCTGTTTTTATAGGATTTCATCTTAATTGGGATGACAGAAACATATAAATAGGATTAATAATACCGAACGTCCGAAAATTTTTAAGAGAACAATTATGTTGGTTCTATCAAGGTAGGTAGCCTACTAAGGAGAGGGCGTGTTGAAAAAGGGATGATAAAAGTGCGAAATGTCAACTATAAATAAATTTTAAGAACTCCTTTCCCTGTTCTTGAAGAACAAGAGGAGAAAATAGATAATTCAATACAAAAACCATGTTAAATTGCGGAAAGACAAGAAGACGTGCAAGTTGAAGAGTAAGGTTTGAAACAAGCACTAAAGGCGTGATATAATAAGAGGGGTACAGTGCTCTAGTTTAACACTAATCTACATAAACCTATAAAGATATGAATAACATTTTTTTTAACTTAATTTATTTATTACATGTGATATAAACACTAAAATTTGAAACTTACATGAAAGATTCCAATATAAATACATATATCAGTTTGTTTCCCTCCTTGGTGCTTAGTTATTTTGTATCTTTCACATGCCTAAGTTATGCATTTCATTGAGATTCACCAGTTCATCTCTACGGAGGCCTGTTTGTGCATGTACATCTGTAAGTAAAAACTTTCTGTTACTATTAAACTAAGATATTTTACAACAATGCCTCAATTTTTTTGTGCTTCTTGGGTCTGGTTCCTCATGGATTGCAAAATGTTCTTTATTTTGATGTTTAACACACCTTGAGGAGCACTAGAAAATACTATTTGAGCAACTAGACCAAAATTTTTTGGCTCAAATATATCATCTTCTTGTTACAATAGAGTCGCAAACGAAATCGTATACTCGTACTGCACTGACTCTTTCATAGCTACATTAAATTGTTCAAGTGGTTTTCCTTGATATCTCTAATAAAAATATTGCAAAATAAAATCTCTTATAAACAAATATTTCTTAACCAAATTAATATCATCTTGAACACGGACAATGAATTAGATTTTCATTTTGCTCAAAATCAGAGATAGACATACAAATTCTATAAATTATTCTATGTTGCCAACAAACTCATTATTTATAAACCTGCTTATTAATTACATATACATTCACTCTCTCATTTCATCAGTAATTATATAACAATATGTATCTCAAATTTATAACTTATTATTCATTTTTGAAAATATTCTTGTGTAACACAATATTATAACTTATTATATTTTTACACAATACAAGTAATATACTTAATAATTGTTGAGTACTATAAAATTTAACACAATACAACAATTAAATTTCAACTTAACACAATATTACACATCATTAAACAATAATTCAAACAAATATTTTACATACTTTCAATATAATCAATAATTAATAAGTACGCCGAAACATAACCACATACAAATTTAATTGTGACATCATTTTCATAAAAATTACTTTTGGACCTTCCTGTACACTTTGTAATGTGTTTTGTAAAAATTACTTATTATATATTTCTGAAGAGATTTAAAGAAAATTTGTGTCGAAATTCGTCTAAAATTTTCTCACAGAATTTCTTATGAATTTCGTCAGACAAAATCCGTCACTATTTTCAAACATTTTTTTGGCCACTTATCACTATTTACAACAAAATCCGTCGGACAATTTTTTTCTGACAAATGTCGTCAAATTTTTCTGACAAATTATTTTTCCTCGAAAATGTCTCATCGGAATAAATTAAATTTCTTGTTGTGTGTGAGTTTAACAGTTACTTTTCAAGACAAAATAAACAGTTTCACAACAAAGACACAGAATGTACCTTCGTAATATTTCAAAAAAAAAAAAGATTATATCCATAAAATATTCATAATACACATATTTGCAATTTTGATTTAACATTTCAATCACTCTCCTCCGATGTCTTTTCTTCAATAATTACGCACACATGCCTATCCATATCACTAATATTACAAGTGAAATGACATAAATTTAAGTCTAATTTTATAAATCATATTAAATATAAATTATTAAGTAAATATATTAATTATGTTCACACGTATAATTACGTAATTATCCATTTGCTAGCCTATAAAAAGGGTCTCCTATTCATTTGAAAAGGGAAATCTATCATACTCTTACTTTGCCAAGGCTCTGCCCGAATTTATAGTTTCACTTTATCAAAGCTCTGTTAGAATACTTACTGACTTGAGCGTCAGAGAGTCTCCAGAGAACCAACCGACTTCACCTTCGTCTTATTTTGCAGGTTTTGGAGAGCACGTGATTCGTCATTGACCGAGCTCATCCACCATTATTGTGGTTACAGATTTAAGGCAACAACAATTGGCGCAGTCTGTGGAAAACTAGCGAAAAGTTATGTTGAAACAAGTTTTTTGTGCTCGTTCTTCCATCTTACATCTTGTTGAGTTTGCTTTCAAGAAATTTTTGGAGAAATTCCTTAGGATTTCTTCATTGTTTTGGATTTTTTAAGCGACTCTCAAGAGTACATTCCTCAGAGCATGCACCTCACCACCCTCAAGAGATCCCAAGTTGTGTTTTGAAATATTTTTGTGTTTGCTCTTGCACCCTTTTCACCTTGTTGAGTTTGCTTTCAAGAAGCTTTTGAAGAAATTTCTTGTGATTTTCTTCGATGTTTCATAATTTTTAAGCAACTCTCAAGAGTATGTTCCATCAAAGCACATGTCCCACCACCTTTAAGAGTCAGAAATTCACTCATATCTACCAACTACCATGGGAGTGACAACGAGATCTCAAGCGGCTGGGTACCATGAGAATGATGATGTCCTTGACATAACCAGCTCAACAACCCTTCAAGGGCACGAACCACTCCCATAAAGTGGGAACCTCAGGAACCAATGGACATATTGTTCCTTTAGAGGATTCCAAGGGAAGATCAACCTCGTAATTCAGTGCCTCAACATCCTGCTCATGAACCTCAAGAACCTTAACCTCGCCCAATGATTTATGAAGAAAGACATGAGGTCAAGATGTGACAAGGAGGAAGACTTGATTCTCCTAAAGAAATGGATCAGTACAATCAAGCCGTAGAGAGCACGTGTAAAGAGATTCCTCAAGCCCAAGCTAAGAGGGTATTGAAGCATAAAAGTTAGTGTATGATGAAGAAGCACGACACGAAGGAGTTAATCCCATCACTCATGCAGTCATGGAAAAATCCCTCTCGTTAAAGTTTAAGATGTCACAACTCTCAATTTTTACGGGAAAAGAAGACCCATGAGAGCATGTGTAGAACTATGAGTCCATCACACTCTTACACGGGTGAGAAAATGCAATTATGTGTCGTGCATTCTCAGTGACAATACAGAATGTTGCATGCGACTGATTATATGGGCTAAAAGAAGGATCTGTTCCATGTTTTAGCCAATTAAAAAGGGAGTTCATCAACACCTTCATGATCAACCTACATACTTAGTGTGAGGCAAAAGGATGAAGAAAGCCTCAAGCAATATATTGATAAGTTTAAGAATGCGAGTTTGGAGATCCATGAGCTACAACATGGGGTCACAATGGCAGCGATGCTCCAAAGAACTAAGTCTATACATCTCCAAGATTTATTGTCTTTAGATTAGCCTAAAACTCTTGTTGACTTGTTCTCTTGTGCCAACCAATACATAAAGCAAGAAGAGATGATGAAGATACTGGGAGCAAAAGATGATAAGAAGAGGAAGGAAAGAGGCAAACATGAGGAGGAAAGTATGAAGAGGGAAAAGGTGGATAGCTTGCAAGGATCCTCGAGATTGAGGTTCGAGAAGTATACACAACTCACCCATTCAAGAGCGGCTATCTTAGCGGCCATTGAGAAATTTAGGTTGATTACTCTTCCTCCAAGGGCAAAAAAGTCACTTGGAAAAATGTCGAAGAATATTGCAAATATCATGCTACCACACGACATTCCACAGAGGCCTATTACCAACTCAAGAATTGAATTGAAGCTTTAATGAGGGAAGGAAGCCTTGATAGGCTCATTGACACTCAAGCATTGAGAGATGATTGGATGACAAACTCTAAAGGTGGAGGTATAAGACATGATGATAGAGCTTATGATAGTGAGAGTATGAGAAAAACTCCTTAAACATCATTTCTTGAGGAATACACCAGTGGTAGATAATTCTCCTCATCATCTGACAATATACATCATTTCTTGAGGGGGCAAGAGATACAACCTCGACAAGAAAGGCTTATGCTAGCTGGTATAGGTTAACATCATAATGCCATTGAGAATGATACACCTATAAGAAAATTAATTATCAAGCAAGCTACTTAAGGACTGGATGTTCTCTCAAAAGCACTCATCATAAATTTTTATCTTAATTACTTTTAAGCATACTTCGCATGCATATCGTGCACAACACATATAGATTGCATTTCATGACAACCATGCTTGCATCACATGCTACATTCATATTGCATATTATAACAAGCAAACATGTTCCACAAGAGTAAGAAACTATCACAAAGGTGTACAAAATTTTTCAAGACCGTTAAGACGTGTGACAATCAAAGTATTATCATAAATGCAGCGGAAAGTCCATCTCCAAAGTGAATTAAAGAGAAGCAAAAAACTGTTAAGATGTGTGACAATCAAAGAATTGTCATGAACGCACACAAAAAAGACCGTTAAGATGTGTGACAATCAAAGTATTGTCATGAACGCAAACGAAAAGTCAACATACAAAGTGAAGTTAGAGATTCAAAGTCAAAAATTGTTAAGAAGTGTGAAAACCAAAGTGTTGTCATGAATGCACGCAGAAAGACAATGTGCAAAGCAAGTTAAAGAATTGAAGTCAGAACCGTTAAGACGTGTGACAACCTAAGTGTTGTCATGAACGCATGCGAAAATACGGTCTACAAAGCAAGTTAAAGACGCAAATTCAAAACCGTTAAGACGTGTGACAATCAAAGTGTTGTCATTAACGGATACGGAAATTATAGAGCAAATTGAAAGCTAATCATTTGCAAGAGAAGCAAGATCATCATGTCAATACTATAAAGAAATGTCAGTAGATGCATGAATCATAATTTCGAATACCAATATGATAAATGGTAAAAATATTATTATTAAAAAAATCACTTTATTGTAAATTATTCTTTGATAAAGTAATTGGGGAGTAATAATAATTTGCTCATTTGTTATTTTTATGTTAATATAGTTGAAATAATTGTAGGCGTTTTTTTTAATTTTAAATTAAGATTTAATTTTCATAATTTTTTATTTTTTTATAAGTTGTTCAGCAAAACTTTTAATACTCCTTGAAAAAAAATAATAGATACATGATTAGCCATGACATTTTAATATTCCTTTTTCACCTCCCAGATTGTGACTTAGTATGAGTTTTCCTATTTTAATAATCCATTGAAGATTGACATTAATAAATTGTGGGTCTCATTGCGGCATCATCGAATTTCAGTTTTTTAACATCAAAACTCCCAAATAAATTAGAACTCAAGTCTGTAGCATCAAATAACCAGAAGATGTCTTGAATCACCAACATGGCAGTAACCTTGTAGCTGGGTTATTGGTTTTAAACAACAATCTCAGCAACAAAATTCTCGGCAGCAACACTGAAACACTCTTTTGAACATCGAAACAGCAACAAGAAGCATCTCTGATTGTGATTTTCAGTAAAAATCTCAATCGGACAACCACAATAATCAAACAACAACAAAAAATTAGTACATGCACAACCCTCAAACATCTCCATTGACACAGCATAAACAATGACTTAGTTGGCTCAGAGATACAAACGGGTTCGAGGAATGAGACGAAGACATTGAAAGGTAATGATATTAGTGCCAGATGCCGGCAATATAATGTGGTTTCTGAAACATCATCTATCATTTCTCCTTTTCACCTCCTGCTGCCTATCTGCTGGACTCCTGCTTTTCTTTTTCACCATTTACAATTGGAGAAACATCACTTATCATTTCTCCTTTTTCAGCATTCTCTACTTTTAGATAAAATTAGTTTTCGAAGTCTTCTTCCCTTATTGTGTCGAAATTTACTTCTCTGGTTTTGTTAATTAAAGCAACAGATACACAGGAATAGAGCTCACATGACCCTTACATCAAAACCACATAAATTAGCTCCACACCTTGGTTGAATCTTAGAGATTTTAACCTCAAAATTCAGAATCAATCAAAAAGAAAACTGTACAAATTAATTGAATCTTGAAGTTATTAGTCTTAAAATTCCGAAACATTAATCAAAACGAGAGCTCTGCAAATTGATTGAATTTCGAAGATATTAGTCTCAAAATTCCGAAACAATTAAAATGAGAGCTCTACAAAATAATTGAATCTTGAAGATATTAAACTCAAAATTCCAAAACAATCAAAATGAGAGCTTTACAAACTGATTGAATCTCGAAGATCAATCAAAATGAGAACTAAATTTTAAAAAACTACAACAATGAGCTATTTATACGTTTTCATAAAATTCAATAAAGGAATAGTATTTTATGAAGAATATTCTTCAAATACTTGATATAAATTAAATATTTTGTAGAGTGTGAAACAAATTACAAAGATCTAAATTAAATATGTTTGCTACCTGAATTGAATAAAAATTGTAAATGAAAAAAAATCTGGTCACGTTTCTTTCCTATTAAGAATTTAATATTGCATAAGTTAAGAACAAACATACACACGCAGTTAACAACAAAAATATGAAAAAATCAACGATAACTATTAATCTACTGAGAATGTTAGTAATGTTTTTTTGGCAATGGCATGTTAGGAAATGAATCAGAAGGAAATTATTCTTTAAATAATAAACAGTGGGAAATAAATCGGAGAGATTGATTAAACAAAAGTCCAACGTTAATCATATCTTATATCACGTCCTTACATATTGATTATGTTGACATTTAAGATATTATATGAAATTATAATTAGAAAAATTATTTTAACCCAATGCGAATAACATTCACAAAAATATGATGGATTATTACACTCTTATTTATGATAAACTCAAAAATAAGAGTTGGAAGCTATTGATATGACATAAATTTAAGTTTAATTTTGTAAATCATATTATTAATATAAATTACGAGAGCCAACACCGGTCTCACCTTATAATCACATTCATATCCCAAAACCCAACTCAAACGAAATCAAGACCTTTGAATTTTCATCTAATAAAAACTTCCGGAATCCAACGGCATAACTTATATTTATTAATAAATATATGAAAGAATATACAACAAAACTAATCCATAAAATTTATATCTTAAATTTGGATAAATTAAATTATAAAAACTATTTAATTATTAGTATATAATTTTGAATAAAAAATATAGGTGAGTTAGTTAGTTAATGTTTTAAGTTAAAAATTTTAACTTATAAAATTAATTATTTTTTATTTAATTGGTTAAATTAAATAGTTATTATTTTAGTTATCAAATAAACTTAAGTAATTAAGTATTTAATATTTTAAAAAAATTAATTGTTTAATATTTTAAATTATAAGTTAACTTCTAAGAAATGTTGAATTGAATCTATTGGTAATGAGACTTCAATTGAAAGAACTTAAATAGTTGGAGGGTCACATTAAAACAAAATTAACTTTAGAAGTTTATTGATACAAATAACAAAGATGAAGACCATGATACAATAAATATGACTTTTAGGAGTATTATGATACAAATATTAAAGTTGAAGGGCCATGAATGCAATTAACTCAATTATAGCAGTATGTTTGTTAAAACTACCTGTAAAGCAAGAAAAAGACGTTATATTACTTCTTGTTAGAGCTGTCAAAACGTGTCGGCGTGTCGTGTTCGTGTCGTGTCAACATAACCTGTTGACACGTTTAGACACGACACGAATACGACACGATTAATAAACGGGTCAAAATTCCAAACACAGACACGACCGTTTATTACACGTGTTGACACGACATGACACGACACATTTAACACGAATATTATATAATTACCCATTGACACGTGAACCTGTTTAATGTTTAAATGATGACCCGACCCGACCCGACCCGATACGACACGATTATTATTTAATAACCTGACGCAACCGACACGACCAGACACGAACACGACACGCCGACATGTATCATTTATCCCTTCTCTCTCACACATCCAACTAAGAACTTAACTCTTCATTTCATACTACAGGTCACTTCCTTCCAAGTTCTAATATATATATTCAGCTTTTGTTGAAAGTTGCAGACATGGAAGAAAGAATAGTTGAAGTCTTGAAGATGTTTTAGATCTAAAAAATGGAAGAAACAATAATATATATATTCAGCTTTTGTTGAAAGTTCCAAGTTATAATATATATTAAGCTTGAAATGACGAGGGTAAGAGAAAGATAGAGTGAAACTAACCAGAGGCGTGGTGGAGGTTTGGGGAGGAGAATGGCGGCTGGCCTGGTGAGGGAGGGGAGAGTGTGGTGGCTGTATGTGTGGTGCGAGAGTCTCGTTGGGAGTATTGTGGAAGGGCTGCTAAGTGTGTAAAGAGAATTAGGGTTAGCAATTTTAAAGTGGGTATCTCATAGTTAGGAATTTATTATTTTTTTAATAATATTTAGACGGGTCATACATGTGTCTTAAACGTGTCGTGTTAATATACGACACATTTACCCGTTTATATTAAACGGGTTACTCGTGTCATAAACGTGTCGACACGTTTATGACACGAACACGCTATATTTTGGCGTGTCATAAACGGGTCGACACGTTTATGACACGAACCCGTTTATACTAAACTCAAACCCTTCTAAGAGCGTGTCGTGTCGTGTTATCGTGTCGTGTCAATTTTTGACAGCTCTAAAAAAAACACTTCATAGGAAGTATGATAAAAATCTGAATTTTAAATATGCAAAGATAAATTTATCCTTAAAAAAATTTAACAAAAATGGTAGAATGAGAATTTGATGGTACTTTCATATTAAGAAAGCTAATTTTTTAGGG
>CANYCX010493654.1:0-13614 GCA_948193385.1 Breynia disticha f. nivosa
CAATTCACCAATTCTAAAGCTAGCTCTAGTCGATAAAATCGATCGTTCAAGTTCACCTAAACAAATATCAATCTAGCAATTCAAACCATTGATCCAAACATTCCTAACCTTAAACACTAAACAAAAATTAGCTACTCATAATTAATTCAACAATTAACACATAATAAATAAAGTTGCACAAATTCATAATATTAAATATATCGTAAATACAGAAATTCAAATATTCAATACAAAATATTAATTAACAGAAATTAATCGTAAACACACGATAAACACAAATTAAGAAAGACACGAAAAACCCCCTTTAATTGCAGCAAAAACCCTTATTTCAGCCCTAATTTCCGAGCTTCTCTCCATAATGAGGAACTCCTATCTACAGCTCCAATTCCACAGAATGAATAATGCCCCGTTTTTCTCTCTCCTCGTCTATATATAGATTAACCGTAAATAAACAAAGAACGCGGCCTTGAACGATAGAACGCGGAATCGGCGCAAATCCGCGTTCTAATCCGCGGCTTGGAACACGAAACTACGCGGCTTACGAACGACCCCGCGTTCTCCCCCATCCACTCCGCGTTCCAACCTGGAACATCGAACCGTCTGTTAACGTCATACGCGGATTCAGGAGAGACTACGCGGATTCACACTCAACCCGCGTTCTCAGGATTTAAGTCGCGTTCCAACCTGTCTGCTCAAATCGATTACTCAACAGCGTACGCGGATTGAGCTGCCAGTACGCGGGTTAGGATTGACCCCGCGTTCTCCTTACTGAAACCGCGTTTCGACCTGGAACTCTGGCTGATCTCTAGCAAAACTACGCGGATTGGGGAAGAATTACGCGGATTGGTATCCAGTCCGCGTAACTTTACCCACAAACCGCGTTTTCAGCTGTTCCTGTTACAAATTTGATACAATTTTTGCTCAAAGATACCTATTAGATCACACTTCAATAAAAGATATATAACAATTAATCCACTCATAAAATATACACTAAAACATGCACAAAACACTCATAAATATTCATGAAAAACTGTTGTAAATACATTTTATCACGTATGCAATCCAAAATTGCTGAAATCGTAGGTTTATTGGTCATATTTCCAAGCATATAAAATGTACAAAAATTCAGGAGCTGATGACAGGTCATGTGAGTCACCATTGTTAAAATTTCAAGATGAATCATGATTAGGAAGAATAGTTCCATTGAACATCGTACTATTGAACTAGGCTTGAAAATGAACAAGCCATAGCCTGTGTTAGAGCTAAACAATTTCCTTCCACAAACATGTTCTTTCTTACATAAGAATATTGGCTCAATCAAGGAAGGTCTCCTTCTAGTTCGCTTATGAGCATCTTTCTTCAAGTCTCCAAGCACAAAAACCAGTTCTTCATCGCACACCAATGCAACATAGTAATCTGAGGAAGAGGAAGGTTCGGGATTACTGGAAAATTTAGCATGTCGAAAATTCCAATAAACATCAACATGTTTTTCGTCTATTTCGAATGACTTTAGACCCTTCTTGCCCCCAGAATTTCCATGTCTTCAAATCAATCTTGAAAGTGTATGGACTTTGTTCATCAAAAGGGTTTTCCACAATAATGAAAAGGGAGTGATTGATGAGGTTTTTAATCCATGTAATAGTTATGTTGTGACAAAATTCTGCTACAAGAGCTTGCTAGATAAATGTAACAGAACTCTGAGAACCTTTGTCAAAAGGTTGATCTTGATCAATTTGTTTTCCATGTATTGGTGATGATAGTTTCATAATATGGTATCTATCAACTCCTTGGATATAATTCAACATTGTAAATAATTTATTTTCCAAATATGGTTTCATGAACTTCTTGGCTTCCTGAAACAAAGAACACATTGTTTTGATCGCATATAAACATGCAATAAGTAAAAACCTGAAATTCTTTTCAATGCTAAAGGTTGAGAATTTGATTACTAATGGAGGATGAAGTAAAGAAACAAAAAATGAAAGATGTTAAAACTCACCTGCTTTGCTTTAAAATACCCTTTTAACCAATGTTAGAGATTTAATTTTTTTTCTTTGCAATTCTTAAAGAGTACTCAGAGAAAAATAAAGCAAAAGGTGCAGTTTCCCATCATACCAAAAAGGATTTTGAAAGAAGATTCAAATAACAACCATCAGAAGGTTTGAAAACAAACCAAAATCTGTGATCAAGTGTTGCATTATTCAGTAGCACTCTCTCTTTTTGTCGTTAGTGCGATCAGAGCGATAAAAATATTGTGTTAACTCATTTATTTTTTATATATCAGAAATTTTTAACTTAAATGTCAACTTAAGAAATAAAAAATTCTGAATTCGCCATGGAACCATAAAAGTTTTGTGTACATACTGAAAGTATCAAAAAAATTGTAATTAAGTTTGTACATAAATTTGGTAAATATAGATGTATTCTTATAATTATAAGTCTCTCAAAAATTTCACCCCAAGACAGATTGATCGACTTTAAAAAAGTGGTAACTACTAATGAATTTATAAATTTTTATAAAGTAATGATATTTAAGTTAATTTTTTTATGTTTATAAAATATAAACGAGTCAGCACAACAATTTTTAAAAAAATTCTACCCATATATATACCATCGGCAACATAGTGAAAGTATAATTCTTTTAAGATAACAACAATTCTTTACGTTCACGACTATATATCAATTTTGCTATTTATATAGAAAAATATTCACCAACTACATCTCACTTTAACGTCATCATTTCATCATTCACAACACTTCACCAACTATGGCTTGGCTTATAAGTTCTACCTCTCCACAACCTCATCAACACTATGAAAAAACTCTCTTTTTTTCCGTCAAACCACCAAACTCTTTACGTGCTCTTATCTTCTTCATTCTCTTTTTCAACCTCGACGGTCTTAAAACTCTTCTTACAACTTTGACAAACCAAATTTGAGACGAAAGTTTGGTTTGTCAATAGTTGTAGGAAGAATTTTATGGCCTCCATGTTTGGTAGGTTGATTCCTCAATGTTTGAAGAGAAAGACTTGTTAGTGTTTAGGTTTTTGAGAGATCCAAGCTTTAATGGAGCAACTCGAATGATCAAGTGAAGTCTTTTTGTCATCTCGTTTCGCTTTTATTAAAATTGGTAACTTTCAATCTCCTAATATGAGACGGGTCGATCATCTCTCTTTTCGTGCATTCTCTGATACAGTAATACCTATGCCCTGATGTCTGTTTTCCTAGTATCGGCAAGATGAAGCAACGAAACTGCTACATAAACTTTTTTATTTTCTGTATACATCGAAAACTTTTAACTCAAATATGACTTTTCACAAAAGTTTCAAGATCGGAAACTTGTGTTTTATGAATACATCGAACCTAGCAAACTCCAGAAGAAGAAGTTGATAGCACGTAAAGTACTGAAGCAGTAGCATCATAATCGTAAGAAAGAAAGCATTGATGCTTGTAATTTTAGATAGATACGTACATAAATTGAAACGACAAAAGCAAAGGTCTTTGTGAAATGTGAACGACAGAAACTGACATAACAACCACCTAATTAAAAACATTCTACCACTAATTCAGGCTCACCTAATTAAAATCATACTAATGGATTTTTTTTTTCATAAATCAAATTCAATATTTTATTTTTTGAATTAATTTAATTCATTTATCATACTTTTTAAAATTGTCTTTCTAAAATGATTAAGAAATCCAACCAAAAAATATAACTCACGCCAACTTATTAATAAATTGTCTTTACTAAATTTTAAAAGTATGTATTGTAGGATTGACAATTCGGATTCACTACAAGAAAAAACAGGTTTTTCGACAAAATTTTTCAGAAGAAAAATTTATGTTAGAAAAATCTCCGACGAATTTAGTTGGAAAAATTAATTTCGGACTAAATTTGTTGAAAAAAGTCCGCTGGAAAATTTTAAAATTTTGTCAACATGAATTTCTTCGACAATATTTCCAACAAATTTCGTGGAAAATATACATTAGTCACAAAAACATAAATATTACAAAAATTAAATTTAAGTCATTTTTTAATTATAATTTTATTTTCATAAATTGTATCATCAGTTTAAATATTATTAAATTTTATTGTATATGCACACAAATCGAAACAATATTTTAATAACGTTACTCTCTATACGCAAAACAATCACAAATGCTTGATCCTCAATCCTACATATGTTACAGCACACTGCATATGCAAGATTACATAAGATATGTTATTTTCAATAAAGAAGTTTACAGATCCCAAACTTTATAGAATTGCACTTGTAAACTACGTACTTTAGAATTGAAAATTTTTGACACGATGATAATATGATTAATAATTATATAATTAGACACGATACAACACGAACGATAGATTTAATTTTGTAAAATTTATAACATAAATAATATGCAATAATAAAAATCATTGACACAATTAAGACCGATTAACTTAAATTGCCACTCCAAAGCTTAGGTTGGTTCATGGATATGTTTTTCACCATCTAAGTTTTTTTTTTTGAAACCTTTTCACCATCTAAGTTAATCTTCTTTGATTAAGTGTGAAGAAATGAATTGAGGAACTACAACTTATTTGAAAATGAGAAAATAAAAATAATGTTATTGGTTTAAAGGAATATAGGTCAAATAAACTTTGAACATTTTTTTTCCAAATTTTCAAGGAAATATTTAAGATTCTGTTTATTTGATAAAAAATAATTTTTTTAAATTGATTTAAATTATAATTTAATTAATTTATTTTTTTATAAGTATTCAACATTAAAAAATAAAAAAATATTATTTTTAAAATAATTTTTACAAACAAACTAAGCCTAAATTTTAAGTTGGAATTAGCTTAGATGAAATAAAAGAACAATTGATAAAGAGATTGCTAAATAAACTGAAAATAGGACTGAAACTTGGTTTTTTGGTCGAATTGATAATTTATAAATAAATTTATACATAAAAAATTATTTAAATTTTAATATTATTTATTTTTTTAGCATTTAAAACTGAACCGATCCAACTGTTGAATATCAATTTTCTACCAATTTGATATCCATAAACTTACGGACCAGTTTCAATGATAAAATAAAATAGAATTAATGGTGAGTTCACCAATTTACTGTCGATCCGATTTTAATAACACTAACCGTAACTAAATTGTAATAATTAATCGAACATTTTTCAAAAACCAGCTACTCCCATTAAATTGTGACTCACAATAAAATGGATAACCCCACTAATATGTTATACACTAACTTATTTTTTTCTCTATCACAAAGATAAGTGTTTATTAAAATTAATTTATTCTTCTTCTCAGAAGCATCCAAAACTATACAACACATAGTGATAATACTTTTCGTCTGTAGATTCAATAATAAAAGAGTTCAACTAATACACTGAGGTTGTAGATTTCATTTTTTAGTTCTATAACAGTATTAAAAAAAATATACAGATTTTGAGTTGTTGGTTCGTCGAGTCTCTTTAAGACTTCATATTCGTGACCCAACATAGAGATGATTAGGGTTCTAAAGAGGACAATGCAACGACCCACCATTTATGCCACTCAAAAAAGTCCATGTCTTGCACCATGTTATTCACATCTGCACTCAGGAAACTTTACTCAGACTTGTAAAACTTTGGTTTTCATTCTATTCATAATTAGGTTCCAAACATATAATTCTTTCGTCGTGTTATTAGTGGAATCCTCATCAATGCTAGTTCGAGGTGTAAAAGTTAAATTGCAACCAGCGAATTATGGAACTGTAAATCTACGGTTTAGAATCGATGGTTCGATTAATTTTTAAAGAAAATCAAACCCAAATTTTCGAGCCGGAACTGGAATTGATGGCTAACTGGAACGCCCTGAATCGGCTAGATCTGGATCCAATGCCGATTCCAGTTCCATGATTCATGGAACCGTGAACAGTTGATTCTGAACTGACTGTTCGGAACTGATTTACACTTCTAATGTTCTGAATTGTCAGTTCACTAGTTGAACTGATGACTCACTTATTGAACCAGTAATTATATATATTTAAATTGAGAAATGAGTTTTTTTTAATACTTCAATCTAGACCGATTCATCAGTTGAACTGGCCAGTTCATTAGTTTTCCACCATTTTGATTTCGATTCACTTGCAACACGGTCCAAATGATAAAATCGGACTAGACCAATAATCAATTCATCGATTTGTTGGTTAAACCATTCGATTCGATCTGATTTTGACTTCAATAAACCCTAAAAGATGTAAAAATAAAGCAAGATCCAAGGCAATTCAAAAGAGGTAAGTTGTCATTTAAATATATACAATCATCTTTACCTCATTTAATATGTTTTCTTTATATTCATTTAATATATATTTATTTCTAAATAAAACGTCCTCATATTATATTCCCCACCACGTCACTCCAACTCAAGCCGGCCCCACATCCGATTCAGTTCTGACGTGGATGCTTCCATCCACTTGATTCCATATCTTTGAAACCGCCGTACTTATACGGTGGGTACTGTGTAGTTATTACTTACGACTGTATCTTACTCCACTGGTCTTAAATTTTTAATCTATTTAAATTATCTCGTTTATTTTATGTAACACAATATATTTAAGCGATCTATTTTATATGATATAATATATTTTTAATTAATTTATTTTAAATATTTTAAATCAATATTTATTAATAATATATAATTAATTATATCTCAGTAAAATTTATTTATAAAAAATGAAAAATTATTATGTAATTAATATTTTTATAAAAGTTGTTTAAAAAAATTGTTTCACATAATATTTATAGTTTTTTATTATATAAATAGATTATCTTTTTAAATTCATTAATAATAAACATATTTTTACCATAATTTGTAAAAATATCATATAATTTAACTAAGTTTAACTGTTATAACTATTTTTTTTTAAATTATTAGATTCTTTGAGTATATATATTCAAAAAATACAAAAAATATTTTATTTCAAAAGATAAATCTGAATAAGGAATAAATATATGTGTAAATTTTTATTGGAGATTTCGTAATTATATTATATTATTTTTACAAACATTATGAATATATTATAATAGTATAGTAATATTATATTGGAAATTACCAGCTTGCCCGGTTGCACCCTACAAAAAGCCCGTCTCACAGAAAAATGACCCGTACAGACAACAAATCAGCCATTACAATAGAATATCCAACTCTAACTCCAAAGCTGCAAAACGATTGGGTTCAGACAAAAACTCGGAATGTCAATTCTGTAAATAATTTAAAAACTAGTGGCACTTACAAACCAAACATCTCATATTTTCACTATAAATACCCTTAATTTTTTATCCCCTCTCTCCTTCTTTTCATAAATTCCCTTTTTACCAATTCTAATAATAAATTTTCTTAATTATAATTAATTATTATTATTATTATAATCAAATTGGATTCTCTTTCTCTCTCCCCCTCCCCCTCACTCTCTTCCTTTTCAGGTATAAATATTCCATAAATTACATTTCTTTTTTGTTTATTTCTGATTAGTGATATTTGCCTTTACTGTTATTGAATCTGAAAAGAAAATAGTGGAAAATTAATTAATTTAGGTAAGAAAGATTCAAACTTTATGAATCTGTTTAGATTTTATTTATGATATTCATGTTTATTTATTGGTTGTAATGTCTGATTCAATGATCTTTATTTATATGTGTTTTGTGTGGTGTAATGTGTTTGTAGTTTGGTGTTGTGTGTAAATTAAACTCTGTTTCTTGAGTGTTATTGATTTAAAGTTGGATTATTTTGAGGATTTTTGAAGTGGGTTAATGTGTTTTTGATCAATGGGATCACACAATGTGTGAAATGTGTTATTGAGTTTGGTTTCTGGTGTTGCATTATCTGGTTTTTCTGAATATAAAGGTGGTGGCTTTGTGTTTGGATTTGTAGAATTGTTTAGTTTTCTTAGTATTGATGTTTCTTGTGAGGATTGAGAATGGAGGAATAAATGGTGGAGTGATTTTATTAGAAGAGTGAGGCCTTTTGCACTTTTTGAGTGTAGTGTTGTGTTTGATTTGCGTTTTGGGGTGTTGTAGGTGTAAGGGAATGGACTCGAAATCTGTCGTCGATATGATCGAGGCGTCGTCAGAGGTACACTTTTCCGGGTTTCATATGGATAGTTTAGATGCGAGCAGTAAGGAAATAGAGAAACCAACAACTTTGTCGAATGAAGATATGTATAAACAGCCTTTCGTTATCGGTGAGTACATTTATTACCTTCTTAAAATGGAGACCTATTAAACTGTGAATGGTTTGCAAATATTGTGCAATGTAGTTACGAGTGACGGAAACTTGGCGGATTTTGTGGTCAATATACAATATACATTGCTTGCATAAAGTTATATCTGTTAATGGGAATTAGGAGACATCTCTTTTTCTTTTTAAAAAGTTGTATTTGTTGAAGAATACTCAATTTCTGAGTGTTCTTTTCATTGTTGTCGGAAATGCACTTTACAAGTAATATTTCTACCATGAACGATATGTTTCAAGTATTTTTTGTACTGGACAACGATAGTTTTCCATGTCATTTACTATAGCTTATCCAGAAAATTTATGGGGAAATTACTGTTTATTGTTGATTTAGTTTCTGGCATAAGATGTGATCTGTCTGTTATTTTGTGATGCAGGAGTTGCTGGGGGAGCAGCTTCAGGAAAAACTACAGTTTGTGATATGATTATCCAGCAGCTTCATGATCAGCGCGTTGTACTTGTAAACCAGGTACTGATTTCCTCATGCCCCCTGCTAACAATTCAAGTTCAGTAAATGAATGTCTCCGGAAGTATATAGATATGATGTTCAACATGCTTGAACTCGAAATTTTTACTGCTTTTTCTGTTTTTGCTTTGAAATTACTCTTAGACACTTTTTTTAGCTTTATCATTCTTCCAGTTCTTGGAATCCTCAATAATTAAAGTTTGATTATTTTGTTTTGTTCTTTTTGATTAGACGATTCAAAATAAACACCTTTGTGTGGAATATGGCAGGATTCCTTTTATCATAACTTGACTGAAGAAGCACTTACCCGAGTTCAAGATTACAACTTTGACCATCCTGGTGAGTGCATTTTTGAAAAATATATCTTTCCCCATCCGAGGAAATTAGTGATGGTGATAAGTGCTTACTTGCCTAATTACAGTGATATTATCTCTGAAACAACGTAGGTTTCGCTTGGCTCTTTGTACTTATTGTGAATCATATCCTCATGTTGGAATCTGTTCTAGGACCATTTAAAAGATGGATGCTGAGTTTCATGAGTCAGTGGTAGATTTTTCATATTATTCTGTGATGCCATATTGGCGAATTCTTTTTTGTCAGATGCATTTGACACTGAGCAACTATTGTGTGACATGGAGAATTTGAGGCATGGGCAGCCAGTAGATATTCCAAATTATGACTTCAAGAGTTACAAAAACAATGTTTTCCCTCCACGAAGGGTACTGTTCTGTTCTTATTGGCCTGTTGTCAAGCAACATGTTGCATATTTGTTTACATGAAATTCTACAGATTTATAGAGATCAAACAGATGAAGTTTGATTCTCTTATAGAGATGGTCTTACTATTTTGTGAAAATTATTCAAATAATTCTGTTTGAAGAATGCATGTTATGCTTTATATTGGTCCTTTTTTCTCGATATTTGAATTGTTGAATCCGCTGTTGAATGAATTGATGAAAGCAAGTGCAGATGGGTTTGCCTTACAATTTTTGTGTTAAGATGTATTACAGCATGAAGATTTTTTCTAAGAACTTGGAACAGTTTTATAGGATAATGGATTAGCTTTATGATGAACTGTTTAAAGTTTGTTTTACATGGTGTCATGGTCATACTGTCCCGATATCGATGTCCATATCACACTAATTATTTCCTGGGATAGATAAATCGTGGAGCCATTGCCATCCTTCTTTTCTGAACTAGGGTGTTACACTCCACTGAGTCTATACGCTGCTAATTTCTTAATATTCTTTTGATGATGCCTTGTAGAAGTTTCAGATGTTATTTTGTTCCTTTGCACTTGATTTTAATACCTGCTTGTAATTCTACAGGTAAATCCATCAGATGTTATAATTTTGGAAGGAATACTCATTTTTCATGACCCTCGTGTTCGAGAGTTGATGAACATGAAGATATTTGTTGATACAGGTTACTTAATTTCTTTCTTTTGTACTAAATGCATTTTAGTTTTAAATAGATCGTCTACTTTTACTTTTTCTGCATAATTGATAGCCAAAATGGTGATGAATTTTTCTCATCTTTTTGTTCATTTAAGAAATTTTCTTGGGCAAGCCAATTGAATAAACCGTGTATCTGAATTCAAAATTCTGTTGGTTGGATGTGCTGAAGCAGGGAGAGTGCGTTAATGACTACTCGGCTTATACAATATGAAATATTTCGGGTTTAGAGTAAAGTTTGGATTGATTAGCCTATGAGAAGATGAATAGTGTAGTCCTAGTATTGCTGGTAAGACTATTGAACTTATAAAGTCGAAAATGTACAATTTTGAGAAATCTTTGCTGCAAATGAAATCCTACCTCTGCATGACCAAAGATTTCCCGAAATCAACTCTCTTGGTAGTTCTGATAGAACAATTCAGTTTTTAGATCTGTATATTGACGTCTCCATATTTTTGTAACTGAGTTAGACTGTTACTTTACTTTTTTCTTTTTTCAGTGCAGA
Source organism: Breynia disticha f. nivosa (assembly GCA_948193385.1). NCBI lineage: Eukaryota > Viridiplantae > Streptophyta > Magnoliopsida > Malpighiales > Phyllanthaceae > Breynia > Breynia disticha. The sequence continues at coordinate 10,699 of CANYCX010493654.1, forward strand.
TGCAGATGTACGTTTGGCAAGAAGAATAAGGCGCGATACTGTTGAGAAGGGTAGAGATATCGGTGCAGTGCTTGATCAGGTCAGCTGTTTTCCGTTTTTATGTATTTTAGATTAGAAGATGCCTAAATTCAACATATTTGTTTTCCAGAATCGTTTCTCTTTTAGTTTTATTTTGGGAAGTTAAAAATTTGTTATGGAAGTGAGATTTCAGTTGTTCCTGCATATTCGTTGCAATTGTTTTTCTGCAGTATTCAAAATTTGTCAAGCCTGCTTTTGATGATTTTATACTTCCAACAAAGAAGTATGCCGATATCATCATTCCTCGTGGAGGAGATAATCATGTCGCCATTGATTTGATTGTCCAGCACATACGTACAAAGCTCGGCCAACATGATCTATGTAAAATATACCCTAATTTGTATGTCATTCAGTCAACTTTTCAGGTATTTTCCTACTTATCAGCAATCCGAAGGTTCAGACCTCTGGTTTGATTACAGCTTCAACATTTTTGTATTCAGTAGGCGTATTGCAGCCTTCATTCTTAATTTAGATTTTTCATTATTCTCTGTGCAGATACGCGGTATGCATACCCTCATACGTGATGCTCAAACAACCAAACATGATTTTGTTTTTTATGCCGATCGATTGATTCGATTGGTACAGGGCCTTTTTCCTTCCAGCAACCATTCAATATGCAGTAGAATGTTTCTGTTATTTTAACGTATCCGTAGTGAAATCTTTTATACTTTTGCTAGGTCGTAGAACATGGATTAGGGCATCTACCATTCACCGAGAAGCAAGTGACAACTCCCACTGGTAAGTTGATGTATATTCTGACAGTGAATTTTAGCACTCAACTTTACAATGAATTTTTATAATAATCCGTTTAATTGGTTGCCTATTTGAAAGTCTAATTTCCTGGATCTTCATCAATTCATTATATATCGTTTCTGTTTGTGGTTCGAAATGCAGGATCAGTGTACACAGGTGTGGATTTCTGCAAGAGATTATGTGGTGTTTCTGTTATTAGGAGGTAATAGATCTGATCTTAGTTTTTGTTGGCTTAGTGCAGTACGTAATTATTTTTCGTGCAACGTAAAGTTCTTTCTGTAATTCGCAAGAAACCAGTTGGTTAATCGATTTTTCTTTAATACAATTCAAGTGGCGAGAGTATGGAGAATGCTTTACGAGCTTGCTGCAAAGGTATCAAGATTGGAAAGATTCTCATTCATAGGGAAGGTGACAATGGTCAGAACGTACGTAAAAACTCTCGCCTTTCTCGTCATGTGTCGTTCCGTGCAAATCTATTCCGTACAATTTTGTTTTGTTCTAGATTTGACTCGTCTGTCTTCAATTCCTGGGCAGCTAATATATGAAAAATTGCCTCAAGATATCTCAGATAGGCATGTACTATTACTAGATCCTATTCTGGGGACAGGTTAGACAGTTCTCATTGTTTTGATCCTTCGCCTTGGTAAATAATTTGTTTACGCGAAGTAATGTGATGCTATTTTACTTTTCGTTCAGGCAATTCGGCTGTTCAAGCAATTTCTCTACTCATCAGAAAGGGTGTTCCTGAATCCAACATCATATTCCTCAATCTTATATCTGTAAGATTGAAATAACTTGTTTATTTTTCTTATATAGGCTCCTTTCCTGAGGCATTTCTTTCAAGTCTTGGCTAACTGGAGATATTGCTATTTGTTTTTCCCCAGGCACCCCAGGGAGTTCATGTGGTTTGCAAAAAGTTCCCGAGAATCAAGATCGTAACATCTGAGATTGAAATCGGTCTCAATGAAGACTATCGTGTGATTCCCGGAATGGGTGAATTCGGAGATCGCTATTTTGGAACAGACGATGATGAACAAGTGGTGCTCGTTCCTGCTCAGTAGATTCGACGAAGTTGAGGACATTCCGAATCATCGGATTGAATCAGCCGGAACGTCCTCAGCTCAGCGCTCATAGTTCGCCCTTTTCAGATCTCCATAAAAAATTTTGACTCCATTAAATTTGCAGAATCTTTTGTGTTTTGATTTGATCGTTTGAATCTTTGCATAACAACAGGGGTAATGAGTTTGTCTGCGATCAAACAACCCCACATAGAAAAATTTTTCAATCTTTACTCAAAGAGGGAGCAATGTTTACTCATACTGTGATCTTATCGACAAGCTTCCCATGCTATTTGTATGTATGAACAAGGATGTTCTTTCTCAGACATGGTGATAAAAGTTTTGTTACAGTTTTGAATATCTTCATTTGTCATTTGGTGCATCTTTTCTTTTTCTACATTTCCATCACTCCTTTAGTAAGGACACATATCAAATATCGATATCTAAGGCATAAACATTACAAAAATTGTATTTGTATCGTTTGCGTGGTGCTATAAATATGTTCTCACAAATCGTGTTATCGTGTCATAAATTAATAGCTTTACTGTGAAACTCATTTTTAAAACATAAATCCTGAATATTATAATATTTAATTCATAAAATAACATATTAACAACCAATATGAGAAATATAAACTATTTTACAATCCAAAATCCTCGGCCCATTTTCATTAAAAACATCACACAAGAGTTATTTCCAGTGGAAAACATTAAACTAGGTTTGAAAACCCTCAAAATATGTACACAATATCCAAAACTCTCAAAAAGTTTATATACATTAAAATTTGAAGCTCGACCTCTGATGATATCGCTAGAGAAAACAGATCACAGCAAATTCCGTCCAGCTGCAGCTATCTACGTCCTGCGCAGCATTTAGACAATACAGATAAAAGAATGAGTATTTTTCAATACTCAGTAAGCTCTTAACACTATTTATCATATATTAACATTTTAGAACAATTATACACTCGTTTCTATCGCGTTTTCTCATTTAAAAATGAAGCGCAGGGGAAACAGAATCGCAGCAC
>CANYCX010493819.1:0-10655 GCA_948193385.1 Breynia disticha f. nivosa
TTTTGGTTTTGCTGGAATGAGTAACGTTCATTACCTCTGGGCTAATGAACGTTACCCATGTGCAGCCTGCACACTTAGTCGTTTTTCGACTCCTTTCGATTCCCGATAAGCGCACCTTCCTATATACATGTTCTCCAACCCGATTAACCATCTTTTCAACTAAATCAACATCCATTGACATCAACTTTAGCATCATTCACATTAGTCACATAATTAAACTTATTATTATAAAATGTTCTTAAATCTTAACATCTTTTCTCGATTTAGGCTAGACGAATTTTTGGGGCGTTACAACATTGGTATTAATCAATCCTGGTTCTATATGTTCATTTGTGAATGAGTCAGTGGTAGAGCAGATCGGGGGTAATGTGGAGCCATTAGGATATGTAGTGGCAGTGTCGTGTCAGCTGAGGGTATAGTTATGGTAAGACACATGTTGAGGAATTGTGAGCTGAGGATTGGCAAATTGAAATATGTGACCAACTTAATTGTGTTGAGAATGATAGAGTTTGGCATTATTTTGGGGATGGACTGATTGTCAAAAAATAGATCCGTAGTGTGACACCCAAATTTAATACTCAAATTTTTAGAATAAATACGAATTTTTGGCAACCATTTTTTTTTCAATTTAAAATAGTTTGTCAAGCCAAAATATATAAAGGTGAATAATCATGCATTCATTAAACCCAGGCCAATGTTAGCCAAATACAACCAAATGTACATATGCAGAAGCAATGGTTTTTGATTTAAAACAATGCATATCATGTGTATAGATGTACAAAATGCAAAAGTGTAAAGTCCAAAATACACTAGGAGCCACGACCTCAAAAATGTATGGCACTTCTAATATCCATAAAAAATGAAGTCCTACAGTAACTAATCACCTCTCTGTATATCCACCATAATCAACAAAAACGTGAGTAATTTTCATTACCAAGTAAGTGCATTTTAACACACTTATTAAAGTATTTAATGCATAAGTACTCGTTTATTATTAGTATTACGTACATTATGCGATTGGGCAATCATCCCTATTTAATTCCTATTCAATCTGTTCTTTGTTTACAATTTAGCGTTATTTCATAGGCAAAAAGGTTTGGAAAATGATTTACATAAACCGTTTCCTAAACTGTTCTGCCCTTCACAAAAGTTTTTGTAAGTGGAACAATTTCTAGAACGGTTTATGTAAACTGCTTTGGAAACCGTTTCGACCAGCTTAAATGTCTCTAGAAGTGGAACGATTTTGGGAAAGGTTTGGAAAACTATTTCAGAGCCTGTTCCCGCCTTCAAAAAGTCTCTGGAAGCAGAACAGTTAGGTGAATTGTTTACACAAAGCGTTCCCTAACCCGTTTTGCCCTACTTCCAGCTCTTTTTAGCACAAAACACAACAGTAACTTAGCACAAATATCATTCAAACCACAACAACCCAACTTAGTCATAGCCAAACAATATCAATTCAACATGATCAATCCATATGCATAATTTCCAACCTAATTCATGCATCAACCAATCTAATATAAACACAATAAAGGTTCATAATCACATTCCTTCAACTCGATTTACAAGTTTCCAACCCTTAGCAATAACATTTTAAAACACCATTTACACACACAACTATAAACTCATTTAAACCATAACATTAACATTTAAACATCCATGCCATTCTCCATACCAATATAAATATAAAACTCAATTAATACACATACAAATTATGAAGTAAGGATGAATGCACAATGCAATGCGAATGCATTATCATACACATGCATGCCCCGGGTCTTCCCTTTTTCCTCGAGCCCAGCCAGCATCGAGCTCTCTCCCAAAATCATCATTAGCCCAACCAACATTAAGCTCCCAATCAAAATATACCTCAAGCCCAGCCCGACATCAGGCTCTCACTTAAAATATCCTTGAACCCAGTCTGGCATCGAGCTTTTTCTTGGAATCTCGCGGCCACGTATCACATAACAATGAAAATGCAACACATGAAAACATATGTTATTCATCATGACCACTCAAGTATCAATGAAATATCTGCCACATATTTTCTCATTTCTGTTTTTGCAAGCATCACTATTCAAGCATTTCACATAAGTTTCAATATCATATCACACTCATCACATTCTCATCATTATCATCAAACCACAACCAAATTATAATCTCACAAGCATAAATTCACATTATCATGTTTCCAATAGCAATTCCTCATTGGCATCATCAAAGAAAAAGCCATTATCATTCAAAAACATAAGCTCATAACATTTTCACTAAGCACACATTTTATCTAACCATTTAACATCATTTTCACACAACCATACAATTCACATCAATGTCAAACAAGTCCATTTAAAGACTCATGCTCACTACCATCTTAACAAATGCACATTTATCGTGTATGCTTAACCATACAGATGCAAGACATACAATGGTAAGTGTAAATTGCACTTACCTCAAAATGCCACAAAGTCGACTCTCAGCTCAACTCCAGTTCGGTTCTTGCAACTCACCTCTTATAACATCATTATCATAAAAACATGTAAATAACCTATCGCACATATCAATTAAGTCGTTTAGAACGTTGATTAGGCAAAACCCCTAATTATTCTCTTAACCAGAAACCTAAAATCCAATGTTATCGTACGTTCTCCGCATTAACTCTCAAAGCACACCCACATTGCTCACATTATACTCAATAAACCCAAATTCTTACTTTAATCTCTCATTCTTACGAACATCTAGCAAAACCATTAAAATCCACATAACCCAACTCCTAATCCTATCTCAATCTCTCTAAGAACATGTTAAAACTCACATATTCAATAATCCTACATAAAACTCACATAACCCACTATAATCTTCACTCTAAAATGCATAAATCTTATGTAGTTTAGAGATTTACCTCACTCGAATTGCTGTAAAAACCAAGGTTTTGCCTAGCTTGTTGTCTCCTTCGGAAAATATGAGAATCCAAGGGTGATGAACGAATTTTTGGTGTATAGAGAATGTCTAGGATGGTTTCTTAAAGGTTGGGATGAGTAGGGTTTGGTTGGGAAGCTCACAACTAAAGGAAATGTGTTTCTCTCTCTCTTTCCTTCCTTAATACGTGCCTAATTTGAAATCCTGCCAATTCAAAATGATTTGGCGAACAGTTTACACTAACTGTTTGCTTAACCGTTCTGACCCTATGCAGCGTGAAATTAAAAAACACTCGTCGCATCTGGAACAGCTTTGGGAACAGTTTAGTCTAACCATTTCCCAGGCAGTTCTCCCTTTACTGTTTGACTATTTTTGCACAAAATTTTGGTTATATTTTTTGGGACGTTACACGTAATGGATTGCTACGCGAAAGAAGTGGTGGTAAAGGTTGATGGCAAGCAGAGAGTATTATTAGTGGGTGAGCAGAAGGTTAAACCTTCCTAGTCGATATAGACAGTAATGGATGCGCAATTGATAAGAGACGACTATGAAACCTACCTAGCGAGTGTGACAGACGTGAGTAAGAAGATTTTAGGGGTCAGAGATATGGAGGTAGTGAGGAACTACCCAGAGGTATTTTCGGATGAGTTGCTGGGATTGCAACACCGAGGGAGGTTGACTTGGAGATAGAGATAGTGTCAGGGGCAGTGCCAGTGTCTGTAGCGTCATATAGAATGGCAGCAATGGAGTTGCAAGAATTGAAGAGGCAGTTGGAGGAACTTCTTGAGAAATGATTTATCCGATCGAGTGTGTCACCTTAGGGCGCACTAGTACTATATGTAAAGAAGAAGGATGGAAGTATGCGTTTGTGTATCGACTATCATCAATTGAATAAGGCAACTGTGAAGAAAAAGTATCCACTATCGTAGATTGATGATTTGATAGATCAGTTGAGGGGAGCGACAGTGTTCTCCAAGATTGATTTACGATTGGGTTATTCACAGTTGCGAGTGGAGGAGAGCTCCATGATTAAGACAACATTTAGGACTCGATGTGGCCACTTTGATTTCACGATGATGCCTTTTGGGTTGACTAATAGCTTTAATGAATAAGATATTCCAGTCGTACCTATATCAGTTTGTAGTGGTATTCATTGATGACGTGTTGGTATATTTGAAGGACAGGAGGAGCATGAGGGAACCTTTGGGAGGTGCTAGAGATATTAAAGAAAAATTAGTTATATGCCAAGTTCGATAAGTGTGAATTCTGGATGAAGTAAGTGGTGTTTCTGGGCACGTGATTTTAGTAGAGGGTATGATGCTGGATCAAAGTAAGATAAAAACAATTCAAAAGTGGGAGGCTCATAGGAATATGACTAAGGTGCATAGTTTTTTGGGCTTGGTAAGATATTATCAGATATTCATAATGGATTCATCCAAGTTGGCAAGGCCAATGATCGATCTCCTGAAGAAGAACACCCCGTTCGTTTAGAATGAACGTTTCCAGGAGAATTTTCAGGAATTAAAGAAGAGGTTGGTGGAGGCTGCAATACTTATGTTATCGACTACTGGTGATGGTTTTGTGGTGTATATCGACGCTTCTAAAGAGGGTCTAGGGGTTATAATTATATAGAACTGGAGGGTGATTGCCTATACTTCTCAATAGTTGAGACAACACGATGTTAATTATCCTACCCATGACCTAAAGTTTGCTGCAATCATACACGCTTTAAAGATGTGGAGGCATTACTTGTACGGTGAAACCTTCCTGATTTTCATTGATCACAAGAGCCTCAAATACATTACCACTCAGTAGGAGTTGAATTTGGCACAGTAGAGATGGATTGAGCTCCTAAAGGATTATGATTGCACTATTGAATACCATCTGGGTAAGGCAAATGTGGTCGCCGATGCTTTGAGCCAGAAGGGTAGAAAGGACAAAGATTTAGTGACCTATAGGGCAGAGTCCTTACTTGCATTGCGGGAGTTAAGAGTGAAGCTCAACGTGAATAGAGGGAGATGTTAGATAATATACGAGTGAGACCCCATATGAGGGAAATGATAGAAGAAAGGCATAAAGAGGATGAGCACTTGATTAAGATTGAAAAGAAAGTAGAGAAAAGGAAAGCAATGACGCTGCATAGACCAGATGATGATGGAGTGTTATATTACGGGGGCAGGTTGTGTGTTCCTGATATAGCGAATATTAAGGAGAACCTTATGGTGGAGACACATTCCTCTCCATACTTGGTGCATCCTGGGAGCACTAAGATGTATCGTGACATGAGAAACATGTATTGGTGGGTGAACATAAAGCGGGAAATTACAAATTTTGTAGCTCGGTGCCTGCATTGTCAACAAATCAAGGCAGAACATTAAGTTCCAGCAGGAAAATTGAGTGTAATGCCCTGACAAAATATACACTTAAATTAGCAAAAATGTGAAAACAATGGCTGAGAATGGCATGTGGAACAGTCTAGGTAAACCATTCCCTAAACAGTTTCCACTGTTGACAAAAATTGAATTTTTGTGCGAGAAGGGGTAGGCAAACGGTTTGATTAAATCATTTCACAAACCGTTCTGAACTAACGGGACTTAAAACTATATGCCCGTGTTCATTTGAGGAAAGAACCAAAACCCTAATCACAGCCGTCTGACCTTTCCCATTGATGCTACCCTAAATAACCTCTAATCTAAGCATAAAAACACTAAATTTAGCCTTAGAACCCTTAGCTTGAGTAGATCTAAGCGTAAGGAAGGAGATATATGGAGTTTTCAACAGAAGAGCAAGGTAAACTTTAAACTTATGTTGATTCTTGTGAGGTTTTGAGAGTTAGGTTTGGGAAAATGAATGTGTTTTGATGGTTTATGATGGATAGAGGCAATGTAGGTGGTTTAGAACCAAATGCCAAGGATGGGAAGAGATTTGAGATTTTAGGGTTTTGAGTAATTTGTGGGGTTTTTGCTAAATAAGTGTATGAATGAGAAATTAAAGGTAGAATTGTGTTTAATGTTGTGAATATGGTTCGAACTAATGTAGGAACGTTGCTTGAGACCCGAGCTGGAGTTGACCCAAAAGCCGACTTCATAAATTTTGAGGTAAGTGCATTAAATCACACTTACCTTGGTATGTCTTGCATCTGTATGGTTAGCATACTTGATTAAATGTGCATGATTATGAAGGTGTAAATTCATTAAAAGGATTAAGTGCAAAATGTGCAAAGTGTGTAATTGTTAATATGTACGAATGATGATGATTGTGAATGTAAGGTTGTTGTGCAGAATCAAATTTATGTGGAAATGTACAAGTAACTTGTAATGTGTGAAATGATGAGGCATTGGTTGTGGATGTTTGATATGCTAGGGCATTAGTATTGGTGTGGTATGCATTAATGACTTTAAATTAAAATGATGATGTGATGATATGACTTATGTTGATTCATGGATGAATGGAGATTTAAAAAACTTGTGGTTCTTTTGGGAATGATGCATATGGCATGTTCGATATGAAAATGATTGTAATGTTCATCTATGACATGATGACATTTGTATGAGCATGGTGTGACATGTTCATTGCATGAGAAAAATAAAAAGGAAAGTTGCCCAATTATGTGAAAGAACGAGAGCTCTAGAAATTTATAAGAAGGGGAGTTGCCCAAACGAATAAAAGAGAGAGAGAGAGCTCAATGAAAGATGATAAAAAGGGGTGTAGGATAAGAACCAACTCTAGAAAGGGGGGGTTTGAATAGAGTTGGAGAACAATACCGATTTTTTGCAAATATAAAAATTAACAAACAATGAACCCACGATATAGAGTGGTTCGGCAGAAATACCTACTCCACTACCTAAGCTTCCCACTTAGGATTTTGTCAAACCCTTCACTATTACCTCTCTTTGAAGCTCAGTGAGAACTCCGTACAAACTTGAGTTACGGCTCAAGGAACCTTACAAACACAACCTGAATTCAGACTCAAGTCACACCTACCACAATAGTCTATTCTGAACAAATCAAACAAATCTATGCTAGTTGTGCAAGGAATACAATGTAGAACAATGAAAGCTTTTGAAGTTTTGGACAAATGAGAATGTAAGAGTTGAGAGCTTTTTGTGTTGAGCTTGATAGATATTCTGAAAGGTTCTAGCTTCTCTCTCTTCAGTTGTTGCTTAAATAGTAGCTCCAAGATGCTTCACTTTCTTATGTGAAAAGTTGCTGCAGAGAACACTTGGTCGACTAATCTTTAGTTTACTCGACTAAAAAATTTCTAATTGGTCGACTAAAATTATGTTACTCGAGTAGGATTATTCCAGAACCAAACTGTCCTGAATACACTTTCATTTTACTCGAGTACTGAATGTATTGGTCGACTAATAATTTTTCACTTGGTCGACTAATATTATGTTACTCGAGTAATATTGTTCCAGAACCAAACTGTCTTGAACCAGCATCAGACTTACTCGAGTAAATTAACCCTTGGTCGACTAAACTTTTTCTTGGAACTGAACAACGTTCAAATTTGAATTATGAGATTCTTGCACTGCCCAAGACCCACTTTAAAAAAGCAAACAACTTTTTGTCTTCGAATTAGTCGACTAAAATTGCAGTTGGTCGACTAATATTTTCTGACCTGGCAAACTATCCGTTGTTCAAACTTTTGACTTTTCAATTCACGCTCTTGATTATTCTGGCCCACAACTTAGTCGACTAAGTTATATATTGGTCGACTAATTTCCCCAAATCACCATTTTGACACTGAAACCTTAATTTCATGTCGTCCCATTTCGATCCAAACTACCTCTTCAGCCTGTGGACAATATTTATCAAGTTCATTCGTTTTAAATCATTATCAAAACATAGAAAGGACGTAATGTTCACCGTCATTGGTGCAACAATCTCTCCCTTTTTGATAATGACAAAACAATATATGAAATTGATAAAAATTGCAAAACATACCTCACAATAAAATGAAGGATCACAGTTTCCCTTGTCCAGATCGTTAGCGCAATATAATTTACGATAAACATGGAAGTTTTACCATTTTAACTAAGCTTACAACCAATTTGCTTACAATTTTAATCATCTCAATCAATGCATATATGTCTAACAAGCATACACTACGCTCCCCCTCAATCAATGCATAGATATCTCTCCCCTTTTTGTCATACATCAAAAGGACATTTAAGAAGAAACACACATGTAATCAAATCATACTCAGTTCAAATGCATTAATAGCACATAGTTCATCAAACATAAGCCTAAACAACACACAATTCATCAAGTCATAAGTATAAGCAATACACACAATACATAATACATAATGTCAGAAAATGTAGGTCGGCAAAATGGAACACCCCAAGCTATGGTCCAACCACATCATCATCATGCCTACAACTCAGCTTTTCCCAGATTTTCTCAACTGTGGAAGAGACTTTCTCCATAAGTCGTTCTAAAGTCCCAACCCTATTGTCAAGCGAAGCAAGATGTCTGCAAATTTCTTCATTCTCACTGGATTGTACATTGCTGCGTCGAGACAGATTTGAGCGGTTTCTAGGATAAGCCGATCACGGGGGTGAACCACCAGAAACTAAGGTAAGTCCCATATCTGCTGCATGTGGTCCAAATAGCCAACCCTCCTCAACTGTTTTTAGCAGTTTTATTGTCTTCATATTCACAACGGTGACTCTCTAATTATGAGGAAATGAGACATGTGGCTCGCCAGTCAAATTGAAACTATGCTCCCTCAAGCATCGTGTGATAATAGCAGCAAATGGTAATCCTCGTTGTTTAGTGGTTTTTGACTTAAGATCACCAATAAGCTGACGAGATTTCCTTGCCATCATCCTAAGCATAATGTGAGGAAAATTAACCGTCCATGCTCAAGGTGCCACAAAATTTCAATGTCCAAGGAGCTAATATATTTTGTGGTCGCCTTTTTAGGGGATAAAGTCCTATTGACAGCATAATGAAGGAGACGGTAATGGGCTGGCAAATCCGGAGCTTCAAAGCATATATTGTTCAGTTTAGTCACAAATGCCAGACGCTTTAGCATGTCATTGGCCTCATTCATGTTGAATGACCTACCCTCATCGTCATTGGAGTCACCATCAATATTAAAACCGATTCTCACACCTTTAGATCTCATTTCAAACCAGCGGCACAAGTCTGACTCTGTTATCTCAATATCCTGTTCTTTTACCCGGCTATGAATAATAAATCCGTGATTCTCAGCTCTAGTAACAAACAAATTGGCATAAAATTCTTTCACCAACTCCTCAAACAAGTCATCAACATACCCAATCATAGTAAATAGACTCTTCTCTCTAAATATCTCAAATAGTTCACTATATTCAGATCGTAGAAAATTATCCCAATTGAAAGTCATTGATGGTATGAATGTTTCGGAGTGGATTACCTTATTATAAAGCTCCTCAGCTTTTTCGTCCTTAAACCGAGGACCAACCACTACATGCTCTGATGTTGTGCCACCACGAGATGAGGCTCCATGGTAGCAATTGGGAACGGATTTTCTCTTTTTAGGACATTAGGGAGGAGAGGTTTTTAGAGAGATAAAGAGTAGATCTGAGTGTGAGAGAGTGAGAAAGAGGTGGGTTTTGTATTTTTGAAGTGGATTGAGAGGTTTGGTAGGGTTTGGAGGTTGAGAGGAGAGGGAGAAGATGAGGGAAAAGAGAGATTTTTGATTTTTGGTTTATGAGAAAACAGGAGCAGTCGAGGGATTTTAAGGGTCTGAGAAAATTTTAGTCGACCAAAATAAAAATTACTCGACCAAAATAGACTTTACTCAACTAACATATAAATTTACTCGAGTAAAATGCTCAGGGATTTTGTCTTTTCAGTTCTGTTTTGAACTTACTCGAGTAATAAACAAGTTACTCGACTAAAGTGTAATTACTCGACCAAAAATATAATTACTCGAGTAAAATTTTTGTGGATTTTGGTCTTTTGAGTTCTGAGTTGAACTTACTTGAGTAAACCAAATGTTACTTGACTAAAATTAATTTACTCGACTAGAGATATAATTACTCGAGTAAAATGTCTGCAGATTTTGGTCTTTTGGTTCTGTTTTGAACTTGCTCGAGTAAGAAACAAATTACTCGACTAAGGTTTAATTACTCGACCAGAAATAAAATTACTCGAGTAAAATGTCTTTGGATTTTGGTCTTTTGGTTCTGTACTGAACTTACTCGAGTAAAAATAACTTACTCGACCAAAATTTCCTTCAAATTTGTGAATTCATTCTGTCCTCAATATTACTCAATCAAAATCTTCCTGCTCGACCAAAAATTTATCAACTCTCCTCTTAATGATGTAGAGCCAATTTTGCAAAACTGATAAACCCGATGACTCAATTTGTGACATAGTGGCATGAGCAGAAGGTGTTCCATACGACCATTTTGCTGTTGGTATGAATGCAGGTGAAATGACAAGCAAAATTATGAACATACAACATTCAAATCACACATACCAATCCTAAGCTTTATGTCATTGAACAATTCTTCTTTCAGTGGTTTTGTAAGAATGTCAGCTAGTTGATCCAATGTATACACATATTTCAAGAAAATATCACCTTTTAAGTAATCATCACGAAGAAAATGATGCCTAATTTCAATATGTTTAGTTCTACTATGTAGAATAGGATTCTTACTTAAGCTAATTGCACTTGTATTGTCACAATAAATAAGCACATTAGACATATGAATTCCATAATCATTCAATTGATGTTTAAT
>CANYCX010493854.1:0-15679 GCA_948193385.1 Breynia disticha f. nivosa
TGTTTTTCCTCCTTATTTGACACTTTCTGATGATTTTAGGTTGCTAGGTCGAAGTGGGAAGTGTTTTGTTTCTGTTTTCCTTTTGCCCCGAATGAACAGAGCTCGAAATTATAAAGAACCACCCCAACACGGCCTGGGGCACGTCCCGTGCCTCAGGTTGTGTTGGCCCATTTTTGCCATTTTTTCGAATTAATTTAATCACCAATTTTTTTGGGTTTGACACATGAGCACGAGGTCAAGTTTTGGTAAGCACGAGGTCGTGCCTCAAGCTTGAGGTCGTGTCCAAACAAGCTTGAGCTCGTGCTGCACTTCTATTTTGTGCATTTTCTTGCAAGTTTTCACCCGATTTGACCCCGTTTAAGTCCATTGAATATATAGTTTTATTCTAACAAATTTCGGGGCGTTATAAATTATGTTGTTAATTCAATGAAAAAAATAGGCGGAGTTTGCGATTGAGACTCTCGAACAGTTAAAGATCAATCAAAAGAATCCATTATGAGTAGAAGCAGATATACCATGACATAAAATTTGTGTTAACGATTACACAAAAATTGTGAAAAACGGTAACATAACAAGAAATTTATGTTGGTAATTACATAGAAATTGTGTAAGATGATACTTCGCTAGATGTGGATGTTACGAGAGAAAACCAATTATTGTTGTACTTGCAAGTCCGGGATGGCCTTAGTTCCATGGAGCAAAATGTGAGTCCCTTAAAGATGGTAATAAGTTATTTTGTGTTCAGTATTAATTTGTTGAAAAAGAAATTAATTCAATGGAAGAGAATTGTTGAGTTGAATTAATTTCTTGGAGAAATTTAAAGTCACGAGATGTATAGGTTTGATTCAATACACTAATTAGGTTGCACAATTAAAAAAATATGACAAAATTAGGGTTTTGTATAGAGTTTTAATATAAACTTATATACAATGACTTATAATTGTCTCTTGTCAGTTTTTGTTTTCGCCTTTTAGTCACTGATAATAAAATAAATTGTTTATCCGTCTATATACGCAAACTGCATCAATAGAATCACGTAAATTCACGTATGTTCTCGTAATTTTTTTGTTTGTTATATCCCGTATATTTCGACATACGACATAAGGAGCAAACTGAAAAATAAGCCCTAGTTTTTTGCTTTTGAAAACTGATAACGTAGACTTGCAGTGGATAATAAAATCAACTGTTGCCTTCAAAAGGAGCAGAAAAGAAACTGCATTGGACGATGAAAAAATATTTCCTTCATCTCCAAATGTAGAATCTTCTTTGAGAAAATTCAACATGAACTTGAAAATATCAATTTCAAATTAATTTTAAATAGGTTTTCCAGATGAAAATGTGTTCACATGCACGACGGTCGACTTAATTAATTCCAAAATAAACCAATGTGAATGCATAAATGGTCAATGATGCGATTGTACTATCCGAATGAGATATATATATATATATATATATATATAACTGTTATTTGATTTTTATGTTTTTCGATTAAATCTAGCGGTCTTATAGTTTTTAATAAATTAATTAATTTAAATTAGAATTTTTATTAATTTAATTGATATAGCATTCACAATTTCTTCTTTTTAAATTTTTAAATAACAGATGTCTATCAACAAAATTAGTATAAATTCTAACTTAAACTAATTTGTAAAAAAATTCGAGAATCGTTACAATTGCGTGAAATTACATAAACATATAACATGGGTTAGTCCCTATTTTAAACATGTTGCACATTTATATTTTTGTTTTTTAAACAAAAAATTTGCTTGGTCTACTACTATTTTAAATTTAAAAATTACAAATTATGTATATGTTTATATTCATATTCATAAGTTCATAAAAAAATAAAACACTAGCTTCAAAAAGAATATATATGTTTAAAAAAGTATATAAATTTTTATTGTTTGACTAAAAAAATATCTTTTGTGTTTAATTATTAATTTAACTTTTTAGAATTTTTCTTTATACATTGCAAAATAATGTATCATAAATCGAGCATACTATTATTATTTTAGTATAAAATCTAACAATTTATTTAATCAACAAACTATTTATCTTGTGATATGGTGGGACCTTAGGCATAATAAATTTTTTTATCGACTATAATTTCCATTCAATTATTCTAATTATTTATAATATAAATATTACAAAAATTAAATTGTGTCATTCATATATTTATTATTGTTGTTAAGTTCAAATTATCAGACCTACTTATATCATTTTTTATTTGAACCACTTAGTATTCTCATATTTTGATTTGGTAAGGACTAATCGGAATCGGAGCTAGAGACGCAATTCCTATCTCATAAAGGCAACTTCGTTAAGATTCAATCCTAAAAAGGTATCAAACCAGACTGATTTATCAACTTAACCGTATTTTGGTAATGAATAGTAATTATATTTAATTAATACTCAACCCAAGAGGGTAGCCCAGTAGCGCGGGCACCTCAGGAGGTTCGATCCCACAAGGGTTCGAATCCGCCTGAGCTCAAAATCCCCCTGGGCCAGCTCCATATAGGGGGGACCCCTCCCCGTTGCCTTTCAGAGCGAGTCCAGATTAGTCTCGATCAATGTGTCGGGATACCGGGTAGTTCTGAGCAAAAAAATATTTAATTAATACTCGAACTGAATATAAAAGTCAGCAGCCATATTGGAAAGATATCTTCAAACAAAACAAATATAAATTCGAAATTCGTCTCTTGCAATATGTGGTCTCAATCTCACCATGCAACAGCTTTCTCCAGTCATCTGCATTTCATATTTCCACACGTTTGTCCTTTTCATCACACATATACAGTTTCTTGGAAGGTCAGTTCATAAAAAAGAATTCCTTCTAGTAACTCTCACCACCATATATATTTCGTCGTTCGAATCAGACAACTACATATATAGTTTGATCATCTTCTTTGTTTCTCAGCAATCTCACACGAATATCAAAACAAAAATGGAGAAACATGGAAACCAACATCATCACGACCAACCCAAGAACCAAAAACTCACCAAGCAAAAGATGAAACCAATGAAGATCAGATACATCTCAAGTCCAACAATGGTGAAAGCCACCAATCCATCTGAGTTCAGAGCTATTGTTCAAGAATTGACTGGCAAGGATTCCAAGGTAGTCGGAGACTTCAGTGACAGTTGTAAATATAGCAACGAAGGAACTAGTCGTCATGATATTGAAATTCAGCTTCCTTCTTATGTAGATATGGAATATGATAATTCTTATAGAAATGCCATTGATGATGCTTCTGTATCAGTAGAGATAGACGAAGAAGATGACTTGCTTTGGAGGGATGTTTCAGAGAGTTTTTTTGGACATCAATCTAGTTTTGTGTTTGTATAATCATTAACTAATAAAGTATAGAATTTTGCTGCTATATATTTCTGAATCCTACAAAGTTTCTGAAATTCATATCAAACTCGCCTGCCTTGCAATGTAATTTTATATTCTGAAACAATATCTTCTTTCGTAAGTTCAAAAGCTAGTTAGAAATTGTGAAAATCCATGGCTCGTGTACATGTCTATGGGTTTTATAAACAATTCAGTCGTGAACCTTCTAATACAAAACTAATTGACTTTTATATGACTCATAATTTATATCATTATAAACTACTGTGCTTCAAATGTGGAACACATTCCCAATCCATGAGCCCCGTGCACATATGTATTAGTCTGTTATCAATTGGCTTAAATAAAATCCACAAATACGATACTTCATATTCTTACATTTCTTCGATTTAGGACACATTTCCAATAAAATACTATAACAATTCTTTATCTTGTTTGTTTTATAGGGTAATCTATATATAATTTTATATTCTCTTTTGTCTTAATCATTTAATTATTTGTTTGAATTCTCAAATTTCATTCATCCACATTGTGTTATATATTTGATTTAAATTGGGTATAATATTTTGCCGTCTATGTATGATATGTATATATGTATTTTATGGTCTCTCTATTTTTTCAAATAATTATAACGATTTAGAGTTTCATTCACAAATTAATTCAAAGCTAAGATGTCTGTTTTTTTTGACGTTGCATCATTAATTTAATTTTACAAATCTTAAAATTTTTAAATAACTAATGCTAACAAAATTAACAGAAAGAAACCCCAACAGAAAGTGTGATGCTATTTCCTAAGTTCCTACAAACAGATTGTATTATTATATGCTACTTTTCTAAGTAATTCAACTTGGGGAAGAGTTTCAATCAAAAAATCTTTGTTTTGGAAGAAAAATCCAATAAGGTAGATAGAATTTAATAAGAGCCACTCATTATTGAGTTCAACCTCTTCCTTTTGACCAAGCTTTTGTAAGTAAATGAGTTCTTTGATGGATGACTATGACTGTTAATAAGAGGGACTGGCTTTTGCCTGTCGTTCGTTAATATCATAGTCGTTTGATGAAATAAAAAATACAAAATTAATCAGAATAATATTGAAAAAAAATATTAAATTTTACAATAGAAATGAAAAACGATATATAATATAAAAAAATATTTTTATGTATATGAGTGGATACATGCATTTCTAACTTTGAGAACTAATCAAAATGGCAATGAAAGCTCTTGAAAATGGAGGAACAAAGCAACTCAAGGTCGATCACCATTCTAAGTCATTGTTCTAGAGATGACTCTGTAACTAAGTTAAATTTGAGTTTAATTCGCACCCACAAGAGAAGAATTGTCACTTGAATATAAAACGTAACAACTAACTCTACTTAGGCAATATAAGCAACTCAAGACCGATCACCTTTTTAAGCCATTGCGCTGGAGATGACTCTGTAACCAAGTTGAATTTGAGTCTAATTAGCACCCACAAGAGAAGAATTGTCACTTAAATATAAAACGTAACAACTAACTCTACTTGGGCAATATAAGATTCTCAACAAAACCCTAAACCAAGTCTCAAAGTCTATAAATTCAAATCATGATACTAAATCATATGCTAAGATTGCTTCCATTAAACTCAATTAACCATATTAAAGAAGTTTCTTCTGTAAATTAAAAGATTACTATGCTGAATTTTTCACACAAGGATGCTTCAAACTCAGCTGCACCACTAGCTGAAACCATGCCATAACAAAATAAACGAAGCCTGCAAACATGGAAGCACAACAGAACATGCCTACAAATTTACATGATACACTAGCACGACTTTCATCGTCCCATCACTTCAGAAAAACCAAGCCAAAGGTCTTGGAGCCATCATACACATAAGTTTCTTAACATTTTCTCATCTAAATAAAACTTCCTCACTAAACTGAACTAAGTTCACTTGCTACCCAAAACACGCTTCTCACCTTACTTGCCTCTCAATTCCCATCATCAGTAGATTTCAAGTACAGGTTTTCGCCGACGTCTTGGCCTCCGGAGCTCCCTCCTCGTCCTTCCGAGGAACCTGCGCTGCCAATCTCTTGTTTGCTTCCGCTGGCCATGCCTCTACCAAAATCTGGGAAACCTGATGCTGCCAGTGCACCGCTGCTTCCTGCTGCACTATTCTCGCTTTGGAGCATGTTAAGTCCTGAACTTGCACCGGAGCTCATGCCAAGCTGGCTGTGCAAGGCTTGTTGTTGCAGAGCGGAATAACATTGTTGACCATAGAGCATGGACGATCGTGCCGCCATAAGCGATTGAGGTGACATCTGTTGAAGTTGTTGCTGTTGCATGTAGTGTGACTGCATTATGCCACTAGAAGGGAACTGCATAGAACAAGGCAGAGTTAGACGTAGAATAAGACCAAATCTGAGGTAGATAATTTAACATGATATGAAATGAGTGTTTACCTGGGCATGCATAGCTGCAGGTGGTTGAGGCTGAGAATCAGCAATAGCAGCCAAATACATGAGATTTCTTTGTAATTTTGCTTGGTTCCTGCGACAGAAAGGACCAAGATCTTTAGCAGTCAAAAACATACTTACTGGTAGAAAAAATATGCTTTGAGTTCCAATAATATTTATTTAAAGAACAGATAATATTCCAATAGAAGCACGAAAATAATGAGATCCAGATTTCTTAGACTATCTAATCTCTCTAGATTTCTTTCTCAAACAGTGGAACCTAACCCAAATACCACCATACAATTACCACTATCAATGACAATTACAGTGATTCACAAATCACTAGACCTTAAACACACATATTCCTGTTCTGAAGTGATAATGAGATGTGAGATTTCAGTATGAACTTGCACATTTGTATGGAAAATTCAATTAGTAAAAAATCCATCTTTAATGTGAATTTGCAGTAAAAATCCAATCACAAAACAAAGAATTTGCAACTACAAAGTGCATTTCATTATTAGATTGATAGATAACAGCATGTTTAGCAACGAATTTTCAAAGCAGAATTTGGAAAGTCTAGTGCTTACTCTGCACACTCATTGAGTTTCCCTGAATTCTGGCTCTCAACAATCTTCAATATCAATGACTTGTTCTCATCCAAATACTGTAAGAACAAAAAAATGTATGAGAAAAACTTGACTTTCACAGAGAAATGTCTCGCAAAATAAGCATAGTTTCAGCTTGTGCAAGAGGCAGAAAATATTTGAAAATAATGACCTTCACAGAAAGTGAAATATCTGATCACTGCTTTGTGGCCCCAATACATAAAATGATAGTTCAAGTATTATGAGAAGAAGATGAAACACAATTCAAGTATTTCAACTAGATAATAACATGCATAGAAACCAGTCACTTTCCCATTGAAAATAATAGCTATTGCTGACTCCACTTGGCTAAGAATGACAAATTTATATGCATATTTTCCTTGTTATTAAGTACCAACCACGGGACCATCGACTGGATATTGAAGAAGGTATGCCCACTGGGACAAGCTGTTTAAACTTTACTGCAAAATAATGGAGCAGCAGGTGGCCTGAGTTCTCCGAGGAGACATTACCGGTTGTAAAAATAGGTAACAGTTGAGTATTAATCAATCGAATTTCCCAATATATGCTCAAAGGTACAAATCCACTGTAAAGACTAGAACAAGACCTGCTAGCCTCCAAGGGGAAACTTGTGACAAGGGAGGTAGGGATTGTCATGGAAATGCTTACAAATTATGGAACCACTAGAAAGGACCACCAAAAAAATGATTCAGACATGGACCACATCAGACAGAATTGAAAATCCCCCAACAAATGATCATATCTCAAATGGAAAAGATTGAGGAATACGAACTATCAGAAATATGGGGATATATGCTAAGATGCCAGACAATAATCCATTACAATAATTTTCATTCTCAAGATCTAATCATGACTTTCAATCAAGGAAAGAAGGTTCAACATAATTCATGAAGTTACAAATATTAATCTTCATAGAATGGAAAGATGGATCAAGAAACCATATAAAGGAAAAGCTGCACCCGACTAAAAAACCATATGAACGACTTAACACAAAAATAGCAGTAGGCTTGTAGTGAAATGGTACCAAGTCAGCTATTTTGAATGGTTGTGCACTTAAAATCTCATTGGGATGCAAGTGAAGAACAACACCAATAAAAAGTAACCAATTCTTTCATAGCTTCTTTCCATGTTTCAGAGAAAATCTCAATCTAGATTGCTTTATATCCTAAATAAAAAGCAAACTTTTTTGTGTATGTAAACCATCTTTTTTAAATAGCCTTAATATCACCGGGAAATGAACCACACCCCACAAGCCAAACCCCATACACCAACCCCAAAACATAAAGCTCTCACCAGTGTTGTCAAAGGTGCTCCAGCACCTAACAGTTACAGGCACATAGGTGGACCAACCCATGCCCCAACAATACTATCCCTTACATTATACATTCAGAAGTCAATGCAACCAACTCATTGGTACAGTATGCAAAAAGAAATATACCAAATAAACATTATGCTGCAACAGCAAGAAGTCCAAGTTAACAAAGCAAACTTAGAAACCCATGTAAAAAAAAAAGCAACAAATGGAAATTGTAAAGTAGAAACATCTAAACAAAGAAAAAAGTTTTTAACTTTAGAGCAGAAGCACCTATACAATTGCAGGAATCTTCTCACTGCATCTACAACCTAGTTAAAAAAACAACTTTTTTTGAAAGACAGAATAAATAACTTACAGCAGTTAAAAAGTAACCAAGAAAAAATTTTAGACCAATATATATTCATAGAACTGAGAAGTGAAGAATGAGCAGTGAATAAAGAACCCAGAAACTGATCGCAACCAATAAACAACAAAAGAAACAGAGACCCACCAACAGTAGAACAGAAAGAAAGAAACTTTACGCAGCAAACCAAACAGATTGTTCAACAACACAATATCAAAAACACCAAGAAGAAGAGTCAGAAAAAACCAGTATAGTAAAAGGACATAAAGAGTGAGAAAAAAATGTTCAGTAGAAAAGAGATGAAGAGAGATTACTTGTTGGATATGATCAGTAGTGACGTTGTTGGGATAATAAGCTGCCATCATGGGCTGCATCTGCAACAGGTGCTGTTGCATTTCTTACTTATAAACCACACTTTCACTTACGATATTATCCCTCTCTCTCTCTCTTTCTCCCTCTCTGTAATCCACAGAGATGACTGATTAGTCTCAGAAATATGGTTTTTTTTTCCTTTGGTGCAAAGAAGCGAGAGAGAGAGGGAGAGAGAGACAGTGCAGAGAGAAAGATCGTTATGCTTTTTTCTTTCTATGTATAGAAGTAGAGAGGACAGACAAGAGACATGAGAGAGAAAGAGACGTGGGGTTTAGAAGAGTGATGTTGGTAAAAACGGTCGCTTTCAATGGTATCTCTCTCTGTAATCAATTGGGGGAGAGAGAGGGAGTCACGTGATGTGTGAGACACAGAAGAGAGAGAGAGGGAGAGAGACACGGGACAGAGAGGGAGACTCAAGTACAATTTTTAGGAATTTTTTTATTGACAATAATTATAATTTTTATTATTAATTAAATAAAAATATTAAAAATTTATTTTATATAAAAAAATAAAATTATATAACTTAAAATAAATAAATAAAAATTACATAAAATAATATTTTTATTACAATTTAGTGAGAATGTTCTCATCCAATATTAACATTATATTTTCTATGAATTATTCTTTAAAAAATATAAGTAAAATTATAAGAAACAAAAACATACAGTAGTAAAAAAATATAATATTTTTTATAATTATTAAAGTTGTATAATAAATTTATAAACATAATTAAATGACAAAAATTACAATGCATAGGTTGTCACTTAAGGTTGTGGCACATAAATTAAAAAAAAATATATTTATATTTATTAGTTACAAAAGTTATTTTATCAGAATGTCCTTATTAATTTTATTAATTGACCTAAAATCTTCAAAAATTATTTAATAGAGGACAGATTTAAAAATTATTTTAAGTCCTTCCTTTATTTTATAAAATGATAAATATCTAGAGAAAACTTATTTTTTTCATAAATCGCACAACTAAACTAAAACGATGACATGAAAAAAAAAATCAAACCACACCGGTGAAATTTGATTAGAAAAAATAAAAATAATTTTTTTTGTGTTTCTTATGTTTTATGTATAATTATTTTTCTGTTTTTGTTTTTTAAATAATTATAGTGGTATTAAAATTTTTATAGATTAATTTAAATTAAAATTTCTTTTAATTTTATTAACGCAATGTTTACTATCTAAAAAATTTAGAGACCGCAAAAACTAAAAGACAGTCGTTATGTTAGTGAAATTAACAAAAATCTTATTTTAAATTTATATTTGATACCATTATAATTATTGAAATAAAATACATAAATTGGATAATAGTTATAGATATAACACGTGAAGAAAAATTATCATAACAAAGCATATAACTGAACAAAAAAAGATTTGGAATATGATGATCACCTAAAATTGAATTGAAATTAAGTGGTCCTAACAGAAGACACACAATTCGAAAAAAAATTAGCAAAACAAAAAAAAACCCTAGCTGGTGAATTACACTTGGTGCAATAAATGAAGCAATGAGTGATAAAAAATTAAAAAATGGAGGTGATGGTATTTAAGGAGAATGACTTGATTTTTTTTGACTGAATTACAAGTATTTTGTTTATTTTAGATTGATATTCGTTTGACTCAGACAAGATTACAAGAACGGCAAAACTTTTCTAACCGTAATAAATGGCTGGATAAAGTCAAACAAAGACACTAACAAAAATAAATAACAATATTAATGTGTTGTAGCTTTCGTAAGACCAAAGCTTTGTCCATGTGTGCGATAATACACCACACCTGCGACCACCAGCTTCATATTTCAGTTTCTCAGCTTCCATTATTGTTATTGCCATAAATTTATTGTCGTCCTAAAACACTATGTCATTTCACTTGATACCACTATTCTGGGAGACGATTTCAGAAATTTTTATAAGAGGACGAAAGGGTACGTAGAAACATGCTAGAAAGACGGTATTGTAAGAAAATATACAAAAAAAAACACGATATTACAAGATGAGATGTAACAGAGAGCAACGGCCGCACCCTCCGTCCTCTCGAACTCTTGCACCTTAGTAGGTCTTCTCTGAAGGTTTTTTTTTATTTTTTCTGAACAGAAGTGTTCTCTGAAGATTAGTTATATCTACCACCTAATAACGGTAAATGCATATACAGTAGTACGTCGGTGGTAGATTATGGCTTAATGGTTAGGTATACAAATCATGAATGAAGAGAATCCAACATTTAATATTTGAAGGGTGAGTGAGAAAATCAGTGAGAGAAATATTTTACGAACCTTGTAAAGAAGAAGATGAGGATTTTTTTTGAAGTATTTATCTTCTGAAATTGATTTTTTTTTGTCAAAACCACGAGATATCTTGGGCACTCCAGACTAATCCTTGTTCGAGCCGGACAGGGCCACAAGGGCGACAAAACTCATCTATGGTTAAGATAGAACAACCCCACGCCAGTTGATCTACGCACTTGGTAGTATCTTCTGAAATTGATGGTCGTTATATTTGTAGGCAAATGAGGTAAATGTTTGTGGCAAAAATATAAGAGAAATAAGTGCAAAATATTGAGAAGATTGAGTGCTCACTGTTTCTAATAAATAATAAAAATAATTAGTTTTATTTATTTACACACGAATATTTGAAATAATCTTGTAATATTCTGTTGATTTGAAAATTAAGAGGAATATAAACATATAAAATATAATTTTCGAGAGAAATTATGCATATAATATTGAGATATAAAAATTGTCGTCAAAACATGCAGTATTAGGGTTTAAAGACCTAAAAAATAAAATGACCGTAAAATATTTTGGACCTCTAAAACTCGTCCAAATAAAATTATTTAAACCTCAAAATTAACCGGCATTATAATTCGCATCATGAGCTTCGATTTGGTATTATTCATACTCGTACATTATCAAACTGTTTAATTAAGAACTAGTTTTGTTTAGTGTATTTAAGAAATGATAATATTTTTGATAAACGTTACTCCATCAAATTATTAATTAATTATATGACTCACCTGTAGATTCGTTTACTTTTTATGAAAATAGATATTTTTATTTTTATTACCAAAAACAGTATTACAAACTTGGTATTATTCCAAGACAGACTGCTGAGACAGATGCTATACACCTCTAGGCTATTAGCTATGCGTCCATCTTCTTGATTCCTTATGATAATACACATTAATTACCACCAAGCGCGTAAATCAACTGACGTGAGATTGTTTTAGCTTAAACAGAGATCTGAATTTCGAATCTTGGGTACGCAACTGCGTTAAAGCTTGGTTGGAAGAGTTTTGCCGCCCTTGTGCTCCTGTCTGACTCGAACGATAATTAGTCTGGGATACCCAAGATACCTCATGGTTCAGAAAAAAAAAAAATCCCAGAGAAAAAAGTAACAGTATTACCACTAATTCAGATTTGTACTGTTGGAATTTATACTTTGGCGAGTTTTACTATGAGTTCCTTCAAACGAGGGAACTCATTGAGACACTAATTTATAATCGTTATATACGGCGAAAATAAATCTGAGCTTTTTATTTTTCAGTAAAAACAGTTTTAATTTTATGTAATCTGGACAATTTCAATAAAATGCAGAAAAAGACTCAATGAGTCTCATCCTTATAAATCATCATATTAAAATTTACCCCTATACTTGTATGTGTTAAATGAAACATCGGATTTCAAAACAATAATTTTGTATTTGAACTCGAACTCGACACCTTTAATTTAGTTGATAAGGATTTGAATCAGCAAATCGAGTAAGTCCAGAATATGGAAAATTCATACCACTCAAGAGAATATCGATCATCCTTGATATTGATCAGTTGTATCATTTTTTGAATTGATTTGGAAGGTTTGTAAATAGGTAAAATAAGTTTAGAGTTAATTCAGAGTGATACGATTTATCGATCGTGTTGCAATTGATTTACGATTGTAGCACACAGGCATGCCATCATGGTGTGTGACTATGTAACTGCAAGGGAAGGGAAGTTTGATGTGGCTACACAACTAGACACATGAGCATGTAATTGTTTGTATAGCGAAACATGAGTTACACTAACAGACAATACAAGCATATAATGGATTGCCCTAAATCGTGTAATAGAATGCGGACCGCGACTTGGTCGTATTAAAGTCCGTGTAATAATATTAATGTTGCGATGAGCTACACAGGCGCAAGCTAAACCGTTTTTTAAATTACACGTACGTGACTGTATGGTAAAAATTATTTGTTTTGCATATACTTTTGCTATACACTACACAATATTTTATTCATCGTTGTTGTACTTTTTAGGCATCAAAGCAACAAAGAATACTTTATCTCCCTGTGAACATAAATTATATTGATCAAACCACATAAATTTTATATCTTATTTCGATTTAATTCTGTAAATTCATTGTCCAATTTCTTAATGTTTCATGTATTAACCTAGTGATAATTTGAAGAAGAGATATACTTGTGAATGGAAGGAAAATAATTGGAGAAGTTGGATCTAAAAATGATTTGAAGTTGAAAACACAAGTAGCATTGGGAAAAGGGGACCCTAAAGAGGGACACATGCTGCAGGATATGAGTGAAGTCCAGTCCAATTTGTACTGCCTTTAGGTCCCTCTTTCTGCATAAATACAAATCACGTCTAAATCGCCACTTATCCTTCACATCACACCTACCTCTTCCATTACAATTAATCTCTCACTTCTCCAATCTTAAATAATCCACAAATTTATTCCCAAAACAAGCTTGCCTTCTCCTACAACATCAGCTATCTATAGCATGCTGCCTTGACCAGGCAAAACAACAGCTCAGTGGGCCGTGGGGGATTTTAGCCTGAGTTAGGTTTAACCGTAGAAATTTTTGTATTTGCGTTCAAGATTCAAAACGAAGAAGCTTTTTACGTCAAGCTAAACACAGTCTTGATCTTTGTAATAACGAGACGGGCTAATCATAACTTTGACACATGTACATGAAAAATCACTCATATCTTTTAATAGGTAAAAACCATTTTGTATAAGTTTGACAGCACATCTAATGATCACTTCCTTTTATTATAATGTTAATTAAATTGAATTCTAAGGGTAAAATAATGGTAAGTTAATAAGGTAGGTGATGCTCCCAGGAAGAAAAACACGATGGGTGGTTAGTGTAGTGTGTCTCATTGATTTCTGGTATATTTCCATCCTGTCTTTTCTTTCTTACACTCACTTGTTTCTGTAGTTGCTCCTCACTGTCCCTACCCTCTTCCCTCCCCTTCTCACCCTAAAATCGTTCAATCTTTCGTTATAAAACCATTGACGGAGTCGAATCCGAAACTAGGCTCAACCGGACTCCGAGTTCGACTCTTCAATGTAGATCGAACCCATTTTTTTTATGTTCAACATGAATGCAGTCTTATGAAGATGTGGTATAGGGACATCATTACAATAAGTAGTAAATAATTGGAGAGTGAAGCAGAAGAAGAACTATTTCATTTAACCATGAGAGCAGTAGTGAATTATTTGATGAAAACAAAAGGAGTCAGAAGGAAGAACAGAATTTTTGACCAAGTTAGGGAAGGGAGGCATGTGCCTGTATCTCAGGTAAATTGTCTGATCTGCATGTCCACTCTGCGTAAAACAAGTCAATATGACCAGAAAGATCTACATTCATCACATATTGTTATGTCACTGTCTGTAAGGCAAGAAAGTGAATATAATTTCATTGATAAAAAGAAAGAAAATAAAATGTATTTAATTTGTTTAAAAAGATAAATAAAAAATATTATTTAAATATAAAAGAAATAAAAGTAAGAGAAAAGAAGGAGGTGGATGGTGGGTGTGGTGGGAAGCGTGCCATGCATGCATTGGAGTTGCCTAGGGTTTGCAGTAAAACAAAGGGACAGCTAAGAGAACTTGAATTGATTGATGAATGGTTTATGACACATTTTCACATGTTGTTTTTTTATTGTTTGTACTTGTAACCTTAAATTTATATTCCCTTTCTATTTTCAAAATTTATTAAATGTCATTAAATTTTTTTTTATATTATTAATATTAGTATTTATTAATTTATTATAATGTTATTTTCATTAATTTTATATTTTTAATATAAATTTAATTTAATAGTTATTTTGATATAATCAAATAAAAATATGTAATAATTAATTTAATATTAATTTAAAATATATTTAATATTTTTTAATTCGTGGGTAAAAATTTAAAAAACATATGTTTTAAAATAGAAAGAGTAATGTTTAACTAAAATAATTAACATATTTATTTTTTTATTAATTTAATGATAACATAAATAATAACATATTATGTATATTGACTGTTAAAATTTTAAATACATAATACTTAGAAAAAAATTAATAACATTACTCATTATAAATTAATAATATAGTTTAAAATATCAACCATATATATATAAAAAGTAAAAACAAATATTCTTTTCGTCCCTTAAAGATAGACACACTTTCTATATGTAGTGTCTCAATATATAGGTACATGTACATTTTTAAACTCATTTATGATAAACATATTGACATTCTTACCCTCATTTATGAAACAAATTTTTTAATGGTGGTATTTTCTAATAAAAAATTTTAAAGACATAATAGTAATAATATTCTCTCCGTCCCAATTTATGTGATAAAAAAGTACCATTTTTGTGTCCCAAAACAAATGAGACTTCCAAATTTTTTGTACTTTTTTCCTGAAGTACCCCTGATTTATCTCTCTCCTGCCAAATTGAAAAGTACTTCTGATTACAATGAATAACATATTTCCAAGTTAAACATAATTATTGTTGAGGTGGTCAAACTTTTAGTTGACCAAAATTATGTGATTGAGTTTCATTAGGAAGCTCATTTAAATCTGGAAGTATAGATGGAATGGAATTCTGAGACATCTTTTGTTTTTTACAAAGATGAGAAGTTGTTCTCTTAAGTAAAGTTGGATTTGTTTCTTTATGAAAGTAAATTTTTCTCAGATTAAAAATTTGCCTCCATTTTTTTGCTGCCAAACCAAACGTTTGTGTGCAAATTTCTTTGAATCATTAAGGCTACATCGTCGTGTTTCAATAAGAATGAGACTGCCAGCATGGAGTAAATAATGCTGGTATCTTTATATTAATGACAATGGTATGTGGAGTAATATGACCATATGAATTACTAACATCTGAATTTCGCTATTTTTTTCGTGTATAAATTATGGCTATTATTTTAACTGTCCAGATTATTAACAGACTG
>CANYCX010493965.1:0-12963 GCA_948193385.1 Breynia disticha f. nivosa
ATTGAGTGTGTCTTGAAAAAACCTTCTCAGACAATTGTAAAGTGATTTTCCTATCAATGTATATGTATATGTATATATATATATATATATATATATATATCATTTTCCTTGTATATCATATTTCATTATTTATTATCTTTAAAACAAATGACGTCCGGGTTCGATTATTAACTTATGGGAAACACTATAAAACATGAGTTAATAGTTGAATTCGGGGGTCACAGCACACCTATAATACACTTACCTAGTTGTGTAGTGTATAAGTATTCGTCCTTTTCTAAGAGCTTAAGTGTATTATGGAGTAGGAATTATTTCATGTTTGATTAGTTCCATATCTTTAACATAATATTCACGAATTTACAAGCTAGCATGGGCTGTGTTGGGAAGCACGACAATTGTGTTGGATTACTAGAGTACAGTGCTTTGACAAAGGCCCGTGTGAATCGGCTGGTGGGTCGTGTTGGTGCTCTGGAAGATAAGTGTGTCGACACGGTCTCGTGTAGATAAGTGGGTCTTGTGTATCTGGAAGATATAGTAGCCTAGCATGAGGCCATATTGATCAACACGCCGGTCGTGTCAGGCTTATGGAAATTCAAAAATCACCATTTATTCCACCTTTCCTCTTAAGGATTTCTTATATACAACTCACATAAAAATATATAAGTAACAACCTATAACCACAATTAGAAATCCATCGCATAGTATCCACAACCTCAATTACCAATATTTTAACATACACGCTCAATCATAGGAAAATCCATTATCCATAACCACAATTACCGACATCACAACATAACACACAATTCTCAATCATAGAAAATCTATTAACCGCAACCTCAATTACCAATATCATAACATAACACACAATTCTCAAACATAGAAAAGCTATTAACCACAAACTCAATTACCAACATCACAACATAGCACAAAATTTTCAATCATATATACATAATGCAAGAATATTAAACAATGCTTTTATGCATTCTAGTGCACATAATCGACAATGCACGCTTTTGTGGGCCAATCCCTTTTTTTTTCATTTGGAGAGCTCACGCTCTGATTTTTGGGTTAATTCCCTTTTTTCATTCAAAGAGCTCTCACTCTCGTTTTTGTTACAATCCCCCTTTTTCATTTGGAGAGCTCGCGCTCTCATCTTTGGGCTAATCCTTTTTTTTCATTCGAAGAGGTCTCGTGCTCATTTTTGTGTCAATCCATTTTTTCCATTCATTCACCTCACCTTGAAAACACACAATGCACATGAAAATGCAATGCAATGAAAATTCATCCATGGTAACAAACAAAATTCACATCCATACAATTCCAATTGCAATTCACATTTCACATATAAACCTCAACACAATAACCATATGAAACCTCCATACGTTTCTCCTATTTATACGATCCATTCATAAAATTCATGGTTCACATATAACTCTCAATACAACTCACATTTTATATATAAAGCTCAAGTTTCACAATCCACACATGATCACAATATAAGTAATGTATTCACAAATTCTAATTTATATGCAATTTGTCAAATACATTACGATGCAAATGCAAGATCTACTAATGTAAGTGTAAATTTGTGGCACTTACCTCGACTCCACGAAGTCGTGTGCTCAGCACTCAACCTTGATTCCCAGTTCTTGCCATCTAACAATTCATTTTAACATTCCTAATTTAATCAATTATTAACCATCTTTATCACTCCATTAACTCAAATAGCTTAAACCCCCAAATCTTCTCCCTCTCATATAAACTCTAGTTAAAATTCCTTACTACACTTCTCTCTTCTTAACCTTACAAGCTCTAATTCCTATTTTCTAATAAAACCCACTCAAAATTCCTTCATATTCATTTTTCCTACATTATTTTCCATCAAACCCTCAACTTTTCACCATTTCCACCACTTCTTTACCTTAACTACAAACATTATTCTCTACAAGCCAAATCATACCTTTTTAACCATCTATTCACAAACCTATTCAGATTTTTATCTTAAATCGTCACATGCAAACTCACAACCTCAAGCTTCACCATACCAAATAGGGTTTAGAAGTTTACCATAGCTTCCTTATTCTCAAATCCGTCAAAATCCCTTTTTTCATTAAGCATCGGGTGGATACGGTGGGTTAGGGTTTTGGATTTATAGTGGATAAGTGGGAAAGCTCCAAGACTCAAGAATGACTCTTGGAATTCGATTTTTATGCATTTTAGTTCTTTCTTTATTACAGTGGCTTTGGCACGACTCGTGCGTCAGCATGTGCCAGCCTAATTCTCCCTCATTTCCTCTCGTTTTGACATGACGCAATTTATTCAATTTTTTATCTTATTTTTCCCTAAATTCTTTTTTTTAGGGCGTTGCACCACTATCTCTACCTCTCGCCTCTCAACTCTCGCTATATCCTCGGTCTGAGCCCTTGGTTGATTATAATCATACACCTCATCTGCCCCCAAGTGGATTGAAGTATTTTGTGTCTTTCCTTTCCTCTTTTAAGTACCAGCTCCTCCACTCTCAAAGCGTTCTCCAATAAGACTTGATATTAGGGATGATGCATGCATAATATAAGGTTTAATTTATAATTAAATTATATATTATGGATGCATTTATGCCATATTACCTTAAATGTTGCATTTAGAATTATGAAATTGAATAGAAAATCTAAAAAAATTTTAAATGTAACATTATTAAGCTAGATAGATCACATTCTTATAAATTTTTTATTGATTTTTTTATGAAATTAGCACTAAGATCAATAATTTATATGGAAATATGATTTAGATATATTGGTGGAGAGGATTGCTAGAATTAAGAAGAGTATTAAGGTTAAAATGAGCTAAATTGCTCTATGTGTTGCACTAACACGACCTCGTGTTAATTCAAAATTAGGTTAAAGTGATCTAAATAATCTAATCTTTTGAGGAATGCCCGACATTTTTCTATAGACATTGCAAAAATGCCAACACAGTGACCATAGTCTGTTACACAATCACCGTGTTGAATCTCATATCCACAAAACAGAAGGCATAAGCATGTGGTGTGTTCCACAAGCTCCCTGTCATTAGTCACAGTTCCCATGCCATGGACATGACGTCGCCCCAAATGATACTGACATATCACTTTCAGCACACCAGAATGCAGGTGATCCTCCGCATGGGCATCACATTATCCATAATGAAGATAAGGAAATTTAAAACACAGTCGAACACAAAGATTTGGTACAACTAGTCCCACAACTATCTCTTTTCCACAATAGGCTGAAGAAGAGAGGTAAAATGGAGGAAGATAAGGACATACTAGAGACATTTAAAATGGTAGTTATCAATATACCATTGTTATCTACTTTGAAGCACTCGCCAAGGTACGTATGTACACTTCTTTTAAGAACTTTGTGCTAATAAAATTAAGTTGCACAAGTTGCACAGTAATAAGAGAGTTTTGATGGGAGAAAATGTGTCCGCCAAATTCAAAGGAAATTACCTCAGAAATGCAAAGATCCAGATATGTTTGCTATACCTTATTCTATAGGAGGAGTTGGAATGGAAAAGACTATGTGTGACTTAGGAGCCTGTATTAATGTTATGCATTATTCCATTTATAATTCTTTGAATTTGGATCTTTTAAAACCTACTAGTGTGATTTTGTAATTGGTTGACAGGTCTAGTGTTTATCCTGAGGGAGTGTTGGAAGATGCTTTGGTGCAAGTGAATGATTTCTTTTCAACAGATTTTTTTATTTTGAATATGAAAGACTATCATGCACCTAACTCTTAATTGTTATTGTTAGGTAAACCCTTCCTAAAAACTGCTAAGAATAAAATTGATGTTCACAGTGGTACTTTGTCTATGAAATTTGATGGATCTATTATAAAATTCAATATTAATGAGTTTATTAAACATACAATTGATTATCCTTCATTATATGCAATTAATAGTGTGGATTGTTCAAAAGATAAGTGGTTTGAATTATGTGGCAGTGATGCTTTAAGCCTAGTTTTGAGAAAAATATTACACTACTATCTTTGCACAGATTGGACAGAAAATGGGCTGTACATACTAACTTAATATCCGTTGTGCAGGATCTTGAAGCATTAAATGAAGCAAGACCTGATTCTGGAAAACCCCCCACGTCATAGGAATTACGTCGCTGGGTCTGCAAACCAGAAACTTTTTTCTTCAATTATTAAACCACTTGAGTTGGAAATGAAAATGCTACCACCTAATTTGAAGTATGCTTACTTAGGATAAAAGGATACACTTCGCATCATCATCTCGAACAAGTTAAGTGAAATGGAGGAAGAAAAGTTTATCTGTGTTCTCTGTAAATTTAAAGAAGCAATTGGGTGGACACTTGCTGACATAAAGGGATTGAGTCGTACAATATGTATGCATTGCATATTATTGGAAGATCAGTGCAAACTAACTCAACAACCTGAACGACGCCTAAATCCACCAATGATGGAAGTGGTAAAGAAAGAAATTATTAAATTGTTGAATGCAAATGTTATTTATGCTATTTCAGGTAGCAAAAGGGTAGGTCCAACACAGGTTGTGCCAAAGAAAACAGGTATAACTGTTGTGACAAATGACCAAGGTGAGTTAGTTCTTACTCATGCGCAAAATGGTTGGTGTGTTTGTATTAACTAAAGGAAGTTAAACTCTTTTACTAGAAAAGATCATTTTCCACTTCCTTTTGTTGATCAAATCCTTGAACGTTTAGCAGGAAGATCTCATTATTGTTGTTTAGATGGTTATTCATGTTTTCATCAAATTTTTGTGGTTCCATAAGACCAAGAAAATACCACATTCACATGTCCTTTTAGCACATTTGCATATAGGCATATGTCATTTGGTCTATGCAATACACCCGCCACCTTTCAACGTTGTATGGTTAGTATATTCTCAAGTTATGTAGAGAACATCGAGGTATTTATGGGTGATTTCATAGTATATGGTGATTCTTTTACATCTTATTTGGATAGCATAACTAAAACATTGAAGCGATGTGTCAAGACTAATCTTGTGTTGAATTATAAAAAGTGTCATTTTATGGCTGACAAGGAACTTATTTTGGGACACATAATTTCAAGCAAAGGTATTGAAGTTGACAAAGAAAAAATTGATATTGTTTACTCCATACCTTACCCCACGTGTGTTCGAGATGTCCATTCTTTTCTTGGCCATGCAGGTTTTTATTGCAGGTTTAAAAGGGATTTTTTTCAAAAATTGCACTTGCTTTGAGTAGTTTTTTACAACAAGATTTGGAGTTTAATTTTGACGATAAATGTCGAAAAGCTTTTAAGACCTTGGATGAGCATTTAACCTCGACTCCAATAATAAAACCCCTAGACTGGAGTTTACCATTCGAGTTCATGTGTGACGTTAGCAACCATGCAATTGGGGTAGTTCTTGAACAAAGAGTGGGGCGCGATTCACATGTCATTTAATACGCTTCGAAGATG
This sequence comes from Breynia disticha f. nivosa, assembly GCA_948193385.1. Lineage (NCBI taxonomy): Eukaryota > Viridiplantae > Streptophyta > Magnoliopsida > Malpighiales > Phyllanthaceae > Breynia > Breynia disticha. The sequence continues at coordinate 5,466 of CANYCX010493965.1, forward strand.
CTTGATCAAACCCAAATAAATTACTCCACCACATAAAAAGAACTATTAGGTGTTGTTTTTGCTTTAGAAAAGTTTTGGTGTTATTTATTAGGAACTAATGTTATTGTTTACTCTGATCATGCAACTCTGAAATATTTAATGAACAAAAAAGACGCAACTCCAAGACTCATAAGGTGGATATTGTTACTCCAAGAATTTGACATGGAAATCAGGGATAAAAAAGGAAGAAAAAACCTAGTTGTAGATCACTTAAGCAGGCTACCGCATAATCCAGAAAATCATCTTGACATTATTGCTGAATTTCATGATGAACAGCTATATGTTGTATCGATGTCATGGCCATGTCGTCGGCAGTTCCCCTGCTGTAAATGCAATTCACCCAACACCAATCCACATCGATCCATAGTATGCAGATATTGTTAATTTTTTAACTGATAATGAGTTTCCTAAAAATTTTACAACCAATCAACGTGGGAAATATGAAGTGATGCAAAATATTATGTTTAGGATGATCCTTATTTGTGAAAATCTTGTTCTAACCAAATAATTCGGTGTGCATCAAGATGAGGTTAAATCCATTCTACAATTATGTCATTCATCTACATGTGGTGGTCATTTTGGACCCCAAAGAACTGCTACAAAAGTGCTAAAATGTGGTTTGTTTTGGCCTCATATTTTCGGTAATTTGTACCTGTTTTGCAAATCTTATGCATAATGTCAAAAAACAGGTAATATAAGCAAGAGGAATGAAATGCCCCAAATACCTATTCTCATTTGCAAAGTTTTTGATGTTTGGGGTATGGATTTTATGGGCCCCTTTCCATCATCTTATGTAATCAATATATTATTCTGGTTGCTGACTATGTTTCTAAATAGATTGAGGCAAAAGCTTGTCGTATTAATGATTCTAAGGTTTTTGCAGATTTTGTCAAGTCTAACATTTTTGTCAGGTTTGACACACCCGAGGCAATTATAGCGATCGTGGCACTCATTTCTGTAATAAGGTGATGAAATCTTTATTTAAGAAATATTGTGTGAACCATAAGACTTCCACTGCTTATCATCCACAAACGAATGGCCAAGCGGAATTGTCAAATAGAGAAGTGAAACAGATTTTGGAAAAGACTGTAAATCCAAATTGAAAAGACTGGAGTACTCACCTCAATGATGCCTTTATGGTCTTACAGGACAACTTATAAAACCAATCTAGGTATGTCACCTTATCGGTTAGTTTATAGAAAATCATTTCACTTACCTGTTGAGATGAAACATAAAGCTTATTAGGCAATTAGGCAAAGAATATGCACATGGATGAGGTAAGAAAACAAAGAGAACTCTATTTACAGGAGTTAGAGGAACTTCGTAATGATGCCTATCATAATCTATTTAAAAAGACAGAGTTAAAGCTTTTCATGGAAGTAACATCACAAAAAAGTTTCTTTGTCTGACAGAAAGTTCTTCTACACAACACCACATTGAAATTGTTTTGAGGAAAACTTAAGTTAAAATGGATGGGACCTTATGTTGTTACTAACGTATTTGCTCATAGTGCAGTAGAGATTAAATCTTTGACAGGAGAAGAAGCGTTTAAAGTTAACGGACAAAGACTAAAGCCATATTTTGAAGGATTTGAGCCCACCACTGTCGAGGCAATTTTTATCGAACATCCAGTTTACTCCACTGGACTATGCCACAACGTCGAGCTAGCGACGATAAATAAAGCGCTTGCGAGAAGCAACCCGACAATTTTCCTTCATTATTTAACTTACCGTTCATCTCATTTAGTTTTTTTTTCACTCTTTAATTTAATGTTCATTTTGTGATTTTATCTTTACTCTCATTTTTATTTTTATTTCTATTTTTACCTTTAATTTAGTTTTTTTTTCTTCTTTCGGGTTATCAGCGTAAATTGAAGGCACGCGCCGTCATTTTTTGGACTCCGACTTCCCTCTAAAAATTTCAGCCCCTCAAATTCAGTTCCTGCAGCTGCAAGCTTAATAACTACACTTGCCAAAAACCCACCAACCTACACACTGCCAAGAGCTTCATTCTTCCACTTCACCTAACATCACCTCTTCCCAACACAATCTCCACTTCCCAGAAAACACTCACTTCACTCCACCTGCCCTCACGCTAAACCTTACACCCTTCCACTTTCCAATTACTTCCAAAACACCACACGCTTCCACCACTTCAAGTCTTCAATCCACTTCTCACCCTAAAATCCCAAACCACTCCCCTTCACTCTTCGACTCACAGACAACTCTCCCACCTCAACCGCATGGCCCCAAAACGACCACAACCGCCGGCCCGCCGTACCACTCGTAGTCGGACCACCAACCCACCACCCACATCACCACCGCAGGATCCATCTTTGGAGAGACCTCGCCAAAGGCCACAAAGAGGAAACCCACCTCCACTCCACGACACAGACGCACCGCCAAACGCGCCACCACTTCTGAGACACCCACACAGCGGTCATCCTCCGTCAGCTCTGATTCCATCATTAAGAAAACTTTCGATGGGTCTACTTGGGAGTTCTTGGAAATGGACTGTTCTACGCATGTTGATATAGGTGCAGTCGGACCTTCTAGCCACACTACGCACTCTAGACAGATTGCCCAACTTGCCTTGTAGATTACACAACTCCAAAACACCGTCGACTCGCTCAATGACCAACTGCTGAAGTACTTTGAGTGGCAGGGTTACGACCCGTTTCAGTGATCCTCCTTTCCCTTGATTTCACTTCATGTTTTTGTCATTTTGTGATCCTTATGTGTTTTGTGGATCAGTATGCAGATAGGGTTAGATCTCTTTTGTTGCAGGCTTTGGGTTAGTGTTGCCTTTCGATACTAATTGATCTATGCTACGGATGACTGTAAACATTAATAGGTACTCTTTCATGAGGGTCTAACTCTCATACATGCCCTCTCACAAAATATCATAAGAACGTCTATCCCATGTATTTTGTGCTGATCTTTTACTGCATTTCTTGTTCTATATGTGCACTTGAGCTATATTTCTAGATTTACAGCTTTCAGATTCACATACGTATGAGCAGAAGGCATTCCTTAAACAAAACTGCACCAGTCAGTTTGTGTATGGGTATGTAGTCACATTATTACCTACATAATTTTTCTGCTCAGGTCGTATTTTTCCTTCCCACTTGGACTTGCATAATTCAGACCACACATTGCATGGCCGTCTTAAAAAATATTGTGGCTCTAGACAAAGTTTAATTTAACGGTTTAATTTTTTCTATAAAATATTAATTATTTCTATATTTTGTGAATAAAAATTTAAATTAAACCATTTATTTAAGTTTATAAAATAATTTAATTTGTAAATACAAGAGATAATTCTCAAAAAAAAATGTACATGTAAATATATTGAGGTAATTACCCAGAATGCCATCTTTTAAGTTTACTTTTTAAGATATAATACCATAGTTTTGTTAATTATGATTATGGCAGTAGTTTAAATTAATTTTATATTTTTGTCATTTTAATGTTTGTATATTATGAAAATAGCCAATTTTTCATTTGTTTTGTGAACTTGTTTTTGTAAACTTTTGTGAACTTTAAATATATTATTGTAGCTTATAAGTTGTGTGAACTTGACTTTGTGAACCTCCGTGAACCTCAAAAAATCTTATAAGATAGTTCAAGCGGATAATATGTAGTGTGACTTTGAATCTGTAAACCTTAGAAATATGAAGAGGAGCTGATAAAATGTGTGTGAACTTGAATTTGTAAACCTCTATGAACCTTAGAAATAAGGAGAAGCTGATAAAATGTGTGTAAACTTGGCTTTGTGAACTTCTGTGAATTTTAAATATATTGTCGTAGCTTATAAGTTGTGTGAACTTGGCTATGTGAACTTCTGTGAACCTCAGAAAACCTTATAATATTGTTCAAGCTGATAATATGCAATGTGAACTTAAATTTGTGAACCTTAAAAACGATTGAATGGTTTGTTGAGTTTTTTATTTTGAACTATGTATATGTGAACATTTGTGAACCTTTATGAACTTTGATAACGAGAACCGTTTTAAACAACGAAATACAGAATTTGATTATGAAATACAGATCTGATAGATAAAATCACGTCGGTAAAACATTGAAACAATCTTGCGATTATGGAATTTCGAAAGTTGTCGTACCTGGATTAATGTACATAGCTTGATTTATCGAAACATCTTTTTGACAATCGTAATTGAATTCGAAGAACAAAACCAATGCTGGGATTGTATTTCTTTTTTTCTTTCAATTGACAAAGATGAAGGACTGGGTGTTTTCTAGATTTTGATGGTGTTTTCGTTTTTTATGATTCTGTTTTGGAAGGATAGATTTTTTTAAGAATTGAGAATATTTGAATTGACAGATTTTAGGGAATGAGATCACGCATGATACACGTTTTTTGCAGTTAGTTAAGGAATGGTTATATTTTAAATATAGTATGTTTGGGATTCCATATTTACAATTTGCATAATTAGTGGTTATTTCCTCAATATGTAAACCTTAAGTATAAGGTTTCTTAAATTTTTTCAAATATATTGACCTTTCATAAACACATAAAAGCCCATGAATACTAAGGTTTTATAATATCAATAATGAGTTTTATTTCGAAAATTCAATTTGTCTACATTTAACTTAATAAGCAGAATATAAGATTATTGTTGTCCAAATAATATGTCCAACATAGAAAGAATATGAAAATTAAAACATTTACGAATTGTTTTGTAAATATTACTAAACTAGTTGACTGAGTTGACATAATTTTATCTAAAAAATATTGGTGTTAACGAGTATTTTGAGTTATTATATATTTTGTTGTTTACGTTCATATGGTCGTAAATTAAAAAAAAATATCTATCAACATATTTTTCCCTAAAATTATAACTACATAAATTTAAGTTAATTTTTACCGAGAGGCCCCCAATTCGACGAAGCCCTAGGCATAGATCAGCTGGGCCTGACACATTGTTTATCCCTCTGTCACATTGCGTGAAACTAAGAACCACATCTATTCACATGTGCATTTCATTAGCACTATTTTTTATTGTATTCACATGTTTATAATTGAATTCCATTCCATTCAATGAATAACATTAAGGGCAATGTTGGTTTTGCAGGTATGAGAATGCATGATTCCATTCAATGAATAACATTAAGGACAATGTTGGTTTTACCAATATGAGAATGCACGATGTGATCACTTGTCATGTCTCGCACATCGTGCATTAATTTTTAATCCATTTGTCTTCCTCATCACTCATGTCATCATTTTCCATTTTATGTTCTCATCCCATAATTGCATTTTTGTTTGTCACATTTTTAACGCTATCATTCTTAATTTTATATAACAGTGAGGACAATGTTGATTTTAAAAGTATGAGAATGTTTGTGCGTTATTACGTGCTTTCGCATTTTATTTTGAAAACAAATAAATAAATAAGCGATGTTTCTCATTCTGCTTTTTAGGTGTTTTTCGCAATTGCATTTCATTTGTAGGTCCTTCACTAAATTCATCTATCTCAACACACCTTTAATTTGGAAGTCTCGTCTCCTCTTAAAATTGTTATTTTATCAAAACAAAGAAATCTTTAGTATTTTACACTTAGGGTGAATAAAATTTAGCCATCCCTGATGATTCTGAGACTAGTCTAAGTTTGGAATAATAATATGTGCGTCTTGAGAGTAAAAATCTTAAAAAATTTTCCTTCCAAAACTTGCATAATTATTGATTAAGCCAAAGGCTATTTTTGAGTACGATACAATAGCATCTTGTTGCATTATGAACGAATACTTATGTCTGTTCCTTGGCATTCGTGATATGAATTAGAATTATTGCTATAAAGTGGTAATGTTTGAATTACTTGTTTTTTCCACCTCTAAAAATAAATTGTGTTTGAATTTTATGCTTTCAAATAAATTATTTTCTACACTCAATCTTAATAGTCTTTAAACCTACTTCAAGGCTCTAAAAGGATATGAGTATGCAATGTAACTTCAAAATTGGGTTCACAAATAGCCAAAGGAATCATCACAAGTGTCTACCTTTGTGTCTACTAGTGAATACCCTGAGAAGAAAACATAGAGATAAAAAATGTCAATGTTGAGTGAAATAGTGAAAGAAAAAACAGAAATAGCAAAAGAAAAAATTTATATATTTTGTGTGCTTTGGTGGAAGACTTACATTGTGACACTCAAATTCAACTATCATATTATGTTGTTATATTATCTCTTACAAGATGATAATCAAATTCGGACGTCATATTGTTTGAAAATAATAAGTAATGAACATAAATTTGAAATGAAATAAAAATACATTCATTAATAGAAATATATCTTTACAATATTTGAGAAGGACGGTTTTCCAAAGTATAACCAAGGTACAAAATGTTTTGGTTATGAGAGAAAAGGAATCGATTCAATTCCATTTCAATTATAACCATACACAAAAAGATATGCACTGTCTCAAATCAAAACAAATCTCTGTGCACAGCCCACCTTGGTTCTTTGATCCCTGAAGTCGGAGTCGAAATCAAGCAGTCTCTACCCTTCTCGTATCAAAATGAATTCCCCTCAAGTCCCTGCCCACACGGCAGACATAAAACACAGTGAGTCGCGTGACTCAGCAAGCAACATTTACCAAATGGACAACATTCCATATATTATTCAAAATTCATAATCAATCCATAACAAACACAACATCACAGTCAATTTTATAACATCAGACAACCATATGGCAAATAGATACTCAAACGGAATTCCAAACAAAACAATAACCATACATAACAATTTCCAAAATCCGAAACTCAGCGATCCACACGTGATCAGCCTGAACTACGCGCAGTGGTGGCCAACTACGCATTGTCACTGCCACCACGCATAGTTTAGGTGCACACAAACGCGTGGTAGTGCCTGAAGTACGCATGGTCACGGCAACTGCGCATACTTAGCTGCCACCACGTTTGGATCTCTATTTTCCTGCATAAAACTCAACAAAACATACCATTCAAATTCCAAACCTTTCCTAACACCATATAACATTCCAAATCAAATCCTCAAGCAATACAAATCACCTAGCTACACATATAACTACAGACAATCAATCCAAGATTATTTAATCATGTATCATCAATCAACACTTGGCAAACCTAATCCATTTCGAATCATAATTCACATAAGAATATAGGAATGGTTATATACACACATAGATTCATGTCTCATTTCCAATTCTTAAAATATGGCATCCATTTTTCCCACTCACAAACAATCAATCCTAACATCTAAGCAAACATTCATACAATTCTAATAAATATGACTTAATGATTGTGAATGAATGTCATATAATGCATTACAATGCAACATGCATGATTTAGACTCTGTTTCTCAATTTACGCCCTTATATGGCCATTTCCTTTTGACATTTGCAAATGTGCCTCGTCGGCCGGGAGTATGTGGTTATAATTACTATGGACCATAGATTTTTA
>CANYCX010494124.1:0-15415 GCA_948193385.1 Breynia disticha f. nivosa
TAATTGCTTGTAGGAGAAATTGAATGGTCCATTATAATTCAGTTTAGGTTTCTAAATTGGTTAACTGGAGATTGGGTCTCTATAATTATTCATGCGGTTGCAAATACAATTTATCAAGGTGTCTTGGAATTGATTTGTTAAATAGGGAAGTGTGCTATCGAGGTGTCTTGGGTTCACCGATAAATTAAGTAGAGATTGAGCATACGAGCGTTTGCCAATGCTTATAACTAATCTTGTTTAAGTTAATAAAGCGTATTTGTAGCGTCGAGGATCAACACCGGATTATGCGGATTATCTCAACTAGATATCTTTTTATTGAAATTTTATTATTACATTTCGTGCTTGTTTTAAATAAATTCTTCCTTAAATTGAATCGTTAATGAATTTCATTTTCTCGTGATCAAATAGCGATTTTACTAATCTCTGTGGATTCGACCCCTACTCACTACGCTACAGTAAGAGAATCAGAGAAGGGTAATTTATTTTTGTTGGTTTCGACAGCCACCAGCCAACTTTCCTTTTTCCATCAATATATTATATATATTTGTAAGAACTTGACAAACACAAGAAAATAATCAAATTTTTAAAATTCTATCATTCATATGAGTTTAATATTAAATAATCATATATTCATTTTAATTCAAATTATACATATTTTCATAATACTGAACATGACTATCAACTTAGTTTTTGAAAATTTTTATTATTTCATATATCTAAGAGTAATTAATTTCAGATTTTTGGAACAAGTAAGGTCAAAACGCGGTGTCGTTCCATACTACGCGGTATGGAGTGGAGGTACGCAGTGTCGTGCCCACCCCGCGTAGTATGGTGAAACAGACGCGTGGTCAAAATCAAACTACGCGGGGTCAGGGCGAACCCGCGTACTTAGGGGCCACCCCACGTAGTTCATAATGAATCCACGTTCTCATCTGACAACCTACGTGAAAATGAACCAAAACATGCCATTTCCATTTCAAAACTCACCAAAACATTCCTTCAATATCCTAACTTCATTTCAATCAAATTCAATCAATTTAAATCATAAAAATCACAATTCTTAACACAACAAAGATCATAATTCCATCAAACATTCAAAATTCAACATAATATTATACTTGCATCACATGTTTCATCTCAAATCATTCAATCAAAATTTATATTTACAAACTATAGGACCCGTAATTCTCATCCTTTTTACATAAACACCAATATCGTCAAACAAACATAATGTTCTCAAATAACATATCAACTCATAAAATCAATGATGAATGCATATGCTCTAATGCACTTTCTATATGACTTTTCCCAGGATCCAAATATTTTCACGTTTGCAAACGGGCCTCGTCAGCCAGGAGTTAAGGTTACAATTACTATGGTCCATAGATTCCTCTTTGCCATTATAGGATCGTTTAACGCCCCTATAGGCCGACTCCATCGAACACTAAATTGTGAACGATAATTTCCACGGTGCCGCAGAACGTATGTTTTATATACGATTGCCAATAACGCTCCCAAGAGCCGTAACCCTCCCTCATTTATAATCTCATGCTCACAAGAGCTCAATGAACGCATAAATGCCAAAAATGATCAATTTCCATACTCATGCATATCCAACCATGCAACTTCATTAGTATAAATATCAATCACAATAATGTCACATTTCATAATATGACATTCCCACAATTTATCAACAATAACATATAACCATTTAATCGATTGAATCATTTTCTCCTTTCATCCAACCAACCCCCTAACTTCATTCAACATTTCAAAATACAATCACAATTCATTATCAACAACAATACATATGCCAATCAAACATACCAATTCTCAACAATCAAATTTCCAAATTCATCAAACATTTTCACAAATAATTAACAACATAATTATATATATTGTAATTTCACATAAGGCATTTCAAAACACAATTTAGGAAGACTGTGCTCATGTTGTTTACCTTAAAACACACTCAAACCTCCGGCCTCGGATTACCTCCTCTGGTATTTTGATTTCCTAAACACAATTTACACATTTTTCACATTAATTTCATACATTGGCTAATATTTCAAATAACCAAATTATGTTTCAATCCCGTTCTACCATTCTGACCAAATTCAAAATCTCCAAACGGCTTCCCAAACGGTATTCATAAAATGTTTTGCCATAACGTTTGATCTTCACTGTCTAACTCGAAATGTCAAACGGCTTGTCAAACGGTTTTCCAAACCGTTCTCCAAGAAGTTCGCAATTTAGCCTATCCATCCGTAATGTCGAACGGTTTACAAAACGATTTATAAGACCGTTCCCCAGCCTGTTCACTTATTTTTTTTTTCCAGAATGTTACAATAGAGATAAAGAAAAGTGATTTAGCATTAAATAAGGGTGTTAGCGATATGCCTTATGCTAAATCAAGATATCGAAGTCAAGGGATTTATTTTAATTGTAGTAGGGCTATTGACACCGCTCGTCAGCTATTTAATTTAGGGTGATCATAATGTCTTACTAGAGACCACCTATGTTTATGAGTTATTAAACTCATTACCTTTATTAAATAGTCCTACAGATCACACACGGATAGCGAAAACCTAAAAGGGTAATTTCAGCATTTTACCTTAGGTCAAAATCCGGTCAATGGACCGGGTTGGGCATTTGGGCCAATTTTGGTAATAAGGTCCAAGACGGATGATAAATAATATTTCTTACATTATTTTAGGACGAATATTGTGACGCCAAAATTTTCAAAGTTCATTTTTAAATAATTGCTAAAACGCGCTTTTTTTTTCTTTTTAAAACATAAATTGTCAAACATAAGTGATAGCAAATCGTATGCGAATATCTTTAAAAATGCAGAAGCTGGAAAACGTTTTACATGTCATCATACAATTTCAATATAATTAAAAACCATACAAGCATGTACTTTAGTACAAATAAGCCTTAGGAGCTCGACCCTCGGTATCGCACTGCTAACCTGGCCGATAATGTCGTCCCGTCCCTGATACCTATTACTCTGCACAAGCATATACTCAAAATTGAAGGTTTTGAGTGTGGGAAGGCTCAAGGTCGAGTTGAGTGAGTATTGGGTCGAAACCCTATTTCTTTCCTCCCCCTGTCTTTTGTCTCGCGTTCTAATTTTAAACTGATGCATGATGTGAACGGTTTAAGAAATGGTTTCCAAAACTGTTTGCCTTCCCGTTCATACATTCAGAGACAACTTCTCCAGCTAGAATGGTTTGGGGAACAATTTACAAAGCTGTTCTCCTCCTCATTCGCCTGCACTGTCCACTCTATATGATTCAAATGGTTTGGGAAAGGTTTTCCAAACCGTTCTCCATCCCGTTCTACATCATTTTCTGCATTTATGTCGAATTTTAAACATGGGTATTTTTGGGGCGTTACAAATTTTATTTATTAAATATGATGTCTTAAGTAAAAAAATGTAAGACATAATGATAGAGAAAATTTAGGAGGGATGTCTTAAATTAAGACAAGACATGTCTTAAATTAAGACAAGGATAGTTAATCATTTTAATTATCCACACGGCTAATGACTTTAATTTTAAAAGGATTTTAATTTTGAACTCAAACTTAACAAGTCCTAAAGGCATTAGGATTGTTAAGTGTTTTAACCCAGCAAATCTCTTGTCTTTAAAAAGACATAAGGAGAACACTCTGGAAAACCGTGAGCTTCATCCAAAATACAAAGAATGTGATTTTAGGTTATTCTCTAGGGAGAGACGTAAGATTTAAGGGCTGATTATATTGAATAATCAATGTGGTGCCTTTGGTTCTCACAGAAACTCATCCGAATTGACCAAGAACAATGTGGTATGTTATTCTCTTCGTGCTAGTACACTTATTCACTAATCTGTGTGTTATTTCTATAGAGGAACCACGTCTTGGGTTCTTTCTTGGTGTCATAAAGGTCACCTTAGTGTATTGTAAGGTGGTATTTCTTGTTCTTGCCTAAGGACATCCATGACATTTAAGGAACATAAGAAAGGTGAGATTTTTCTTATCAAGTTTTAGTGTTTATGTTTAAATCTTGCATACCGATTGTAGCTAGCATGATTAAGATGATTTTATATTGATATTTGTTGTTTCTTGCATGTTTTTATGTGTTTATTCTGCTGCCATTGAGTCTAAACATATAGGAAACGCCAACACATCCATGTATGAAATTGTTTATCCCCTACAACTCCAATAACCAGCTAGTAAATTTATACCCTTTATCATGTTGACATGTTTCATGGTTGAATCCCTAGATAAAAGCTAATATATTTCTAGGTCCGTACGTTGCTCTAATTCCCTCCTCAAAGAATGCAATTTATGGTATGCCACTTGTTCCAGAATCTGTTAGCTGATTGTTTTGTGGATACTCATATTTATTCTTTTTTGTAGCTACCAACTCCAAGTGCAAGGCACTTACTTCTTGAGCCTTGTAGCCTAAATTGAGGAAGTATAGCAAGATTTCAGCTAGAATGGGTCTAGGTAGAACCATGTTGGCTACTATCTCAGTCAACCTAGATAAGGACGACTTAGCTAATTCTCAAGCCCGCATAACAGGTGTCCCTACATCACTAGTGGCGAGTTCTTCAGTGACCCCGTTAGAATAAGTTGGTGCCAGCATTATAAAGGAATCTCCACTGCATTCACCTGAGACTGCCCTAAAAAATAAAACAACAAACGAGCCTGCTCATTCAGAAAGATGGGTTGACCTTATGATACATTTTCTTCTTTTTCTTTTAATGCTAACGACTCTTTATCACCTTTTTCAGTCTTTTGATGATGCCAAACAGTAGCTTAAAGAATAGGTAGCAACTAATTGGGAAGATCCCTTTCCTTCAGTCAACTTGCAAGGGATGTAGTTCTTACCTATACAGCCCACCAACAGAGTTATTCCTCAGGAGGACCTTTCAGCAGTAAAGGTCAGTCTGCTCAACCTCTTCGCTTGAGATCTTTTAGTCATGACTAAGGAGATAGCACTGTCAACTATAGGTGTCGTTGACACGTGGCTTCCCTCAAACCTCAGCACTACTCAGAACTTTCCCTCTGTAACTTGGGAAACTACGTCTCAGTCCTACACTATGACTATGCCTCTCCTACCGTTGAGAGAGAGAAATTTGCTAGCAAGATGACTGACTTCCAAGCCATGAGTGTGGCCTACTAGACATGAAGGGAAAAAGGTAAAAATCTAACCTCGAAGGTGGGGCAGCAAAAGGCAACCCTTGATGAGCAGTTTGCTTTGACTGAAAAATTAAGGGAGGAAATCATGTCGCTAATGTCTAAAATTGCTAAAATGGAGGGAACTGTCAAGAACATCCTCGAATATTTTGGTGCGATGCTCTAGTTCCTAAAAAAGGAGAGATCTGCAGCCACTTCTGAAGGGCACACCTTGAAAGAGCATCTACCTTACATCACAACATGCCAAGGGCAACTGTAAGATCTTGACTGTGTTCTCCGGGCCTACCAACTTTAGTGGAGTGATGAGGTTCAACACATCAGCTATGCATTTCTATGACCAGTCTTTACAACTTTGTATATAATTTTATCAAACCAGCATTTCGTAAACAGTGCGTGTTAGCCAATGGAAACCCGCAAACTTTAACCTAACCTGTAAATGTTATATTTGTTTCTAGAGTGGAAAAATGTCGGCTCATACTCTTGATTGTTTTATTTGCTTACTCTGGTGGCTTCAGGCCACTTAGATGATGTACATGTTGACAATGGTCGGAGGCCACCTTATGAGATTACTAGGATTTTCAAGTACTGATATGTTTGTGTGAAATGATCAGAGTTTTATTTATCTATGTGATACTTTTCTATTTCTGTAAGATCATTTATTGCTTAATCACAGGTTGCAGTGGCTTGTTTAGGACTGAAACCCTTGAAAAATAGCCATAGGTCAGTGGCCAAAGGCCTACCCATAAATAATAATTCATCAAGTTCTAAATTATGATTTTCCTACACTGTTGGGAAATACTTTTTTTAGGTATTTTCCATAGATGAACTTGGAATGTGTTGTTCCCTGTAGACTCTCTAGTCAATAGCATTCCCAGGAAGAATCTCCTTCACTCTGAAAGGACCTTCCCAGTTTGTTGACCATTTGCCATAGACTCGATCTTTAGTTCCTACAGATAGTATTAATTTCCACAAGAGTTCCCCTTTCTCAAAATTTTTCATCTGCACCCTTTTATTGTAAGCCTTATACACCTTTTGCTTTTGTAAAATAATCTGGTTGAGAGCTTCTAGCCTTGTTGCATGTGGAACTAAAATTTAAAACCGTTTTTCCCTGATAAGCAATCATAATAAAAGAAATGATAATAAAATAAAATCTTTAAAACGAGGAGACATAAAATATATACACGTTGTTTATACAAATCTCAGCCCAATCCTATTTAGTTTTTAAAATAAAACATAAGCAGAAGCAAATTGTTCGACAAAAATTCAAACAAAAGTTTTGTGTGTATATACATAACTGTACAACATATGTACAAAGCAAAAATCAAAAGTCAACTCTGGAGCTAGACCTATGACGTAAAGCAATGCAACTCTGATCTCCTTTGTTACTGTCGAGTAATAACAGCTACCTATGATCTGCACATCATTTAAACAACTATTGTGGGTGAATATGAAACACACTCAGTAAGTAATCTTAGCTTTATTTGGATAAAATCATGTGCCGGCGAAAAATATAAGTCCGCATGAGGACATCCCTATCTCTTTTCTCCTTATGGCACCCGATTATGCTAGTACAAACATAATCATTCAATTCACACAGAATTGTAACCACATAGGTTTATACTCTTAATTCAGAACACAACAACACTTATGTCGTACAGATTGATCAATATAGCATATAGTAGCGTAAAGATGACACGGATCCATTCAACATCCACATAGGATAACACACAACAAATACGAACCACATAGGATTAATCATATCGATCATACATATATTAATGTAAATGTATGAAATGAAATGTAAATATAAATCCACACTGGATGACCCAAGATTATTTGTCCACCATAGCACACAACAATGGAAATCCTCTATCACACACAACAGAGGAATGGAACACAGTCTGAGCACACACCTCTTAGTATAAAACTCATAAATATTGACAACAACAATAAGTCCTTATCCATATAGGAAATCCACACAGGAATATATCCACACAGTATCTAAATAAAGGAATGCCACTTGTGTCTTATTAGCACATAGTATAGAAATGACATTCGTATCAGCACACAACATAGCTCACACAGAGCATATTAAATACCATACTGAATCATATGTATCATGCTTTCCTTTTTACCATTCTAAGCACACAAAAATAGAACAAAGAAAGTATATCAACATTTCACATAGAGAATATACCACACCAGTATAAGATATCATAAAAAATACCACACAGGTATAACTATCATAAACTTAGCAATATAAACTCCAAGTCAACATTTATCTATGTAAGCAGTAAAAGCTTACCAATAATCAATTACATGTCAACAAAAGCATATATGTGTCAATCCTATATCAATCAAGACATATAGTTAAAAACATATACCATTTCCATTCATATTAGTGAATTAGCCAGATAAGAATTCAATTGAAGCCCATTAACATTCGTTCACTTTGAACTCGAGCATAAAATCATATTAAACAAACTAGATTAGATGAAATCAACTCTAAATCAACAAACATATCACATTTTCTATATGATTCATCTATATCTATCAATCTCAACCACAATGTCATAGGCTAAATACATTTATATATATATATAAGCCTGACACATTTATCTTCTTACTTTAAAGAATTATCTTACGAATGAATTTTGTAAGCGTGAGAGCACTTACGATCAAATTTAGTAAACATATAATACTTACATCTGAATACAAGAAAAGTCAACAATGTCAACACTCAATCAATCTGTCCCCAATCATCCAACAGATCGTCCTGTACGAAATTAACCATATACGATACATTAACTAACCATTATTACATTGATTCTAACTTTAGAATCATCAAAGCATCGTTTATAAATCTTAATTCATCCATATGTCAACCATTCTTACACTTTCTCTGACAAAACTAATCTTCCTACAACTTATTCTTACCATAATTTCCATATCATAAACCATATACAACGAATCATTCAAGTCTTTAACACACAAACTCAAGGATTTCAGCATTAATTTTAAATTCAAACATAATTAATCCTCAAATTCAACATATCCTTCATAACCTTTTGTAAACCAACTATCAACCACTTACCTTTACATGGATTGTTGTAAGGAATTGTGTTTTTTCTTAAAAATTCACTTCCTTCCTCAAGAACCAGACCTTTGCTCACTTTCTCAACTCTCCCTTGATGTATTTCTCTGTAATTTGAATGAAGCCTTTGATTGTCAGTTGATATGTTTAAGTTTCATATTTTTTCTAGAATTTAGTGAAGAACGTGTGGTGGATGGCAAAGTATGCGTGGTCATGCCCACTGCGCGTACTTATCTGATTTTCAGCATTTTCCTTTTCCTTGGTTATTTCCTATCAACCTTATATCAACCTTCAATCAACCTTGATATACCTCAATTTAATCATTTATTTTCTATCATTTTAATAATTATTTCTTCTAGTTACACTGCATCTATTTCTTCTAGTTCCATAACATTGTATAGAAAAACTCCTCAAGCATGAGGTTATTCTATTGTGCCACTCTCAATGATGGAACTACCACTTCCATGGGTAATACGACATCAAACTAAAAGGGCCTGTGTCTGTTACATCTCTTTAAGATCAGCAGTATGCCCATAGGGTTTTTTACAGCAACATATTCCACTCCCTGGGATTATCCTCCATTACTTTTTGTACGATGCCTAAGCATAGATGAATGTATGACCTTTGAATGAAGATGGATTAATTTTGCCAATAAGATCTGTAGCCAAACCTCAAAATGGCCAAGGTTTAATAATACAAAATAGCTTCACAGCAGGTACTCTTTAAATCTTTCCATGTTGTTGGCACTGTCTACATCTTTTAACATATTCCATACAATTGTTGAAGATTTGATGCCAGTAATAACCATGCGTTCCGATCAGGCACCTCATTTACTTTTGAGATTGGTGTGCACGAAAAACTCCTTTGTGGACATGCTTCATCACCTCCATGGCTTCTCAGAAACTTAAACACTTTAGTAGTAGCCCGTCGAATCCCTTGCAGCACAAGGAGTAATCTTCAAGCAGGTATTGCAAAGCATGCACTCTGACTTTATAAGGAGCTGTGGCATTTGGGTTGGATAGGTAATCTTAAAGAACTTGTCTCGAGTCTCCTGCCACATTATTGTTCGTGTTGAGTACCTCCACTGACATGTCCCTAGTCGCTATGAGAGATAATTCTAATTGTGAATAAGGACGAACTCGTGCATCGATTCCTTGGACATGTCAACGCCAGAAGCTACCTTATCAATATCATCTGCATCCCAATTCTAGCTTATTGGAACGTATTCCAATGACACCTCTACGAAGTCGCTCAATAACTGTATGGCTATAGTGAATTCAAGGGCTAGAGCAAAACTACTATAAAAGTAGTCCCCACTCATTTATCTCACTACTAATTGTAAATCACCAAAAACATTTATACTCTTTGCCCTTAGCTCGTTTAGAATTTCCAATCCTATGATTAAAGCTTTATACTCGGCTTGGTTGTTTGTGCTGGTAAAATTGAATTTAAAAGTCAGTAATGTCGTGATTTCACTGGGTATTTAATGAAAACCCCAGCTCTAGCTAATTCTTTTGTGTTGGACCCATCAAATTTCATTGACCAAGGGATCTCTTCAAGGCAAAACACATTCAAGTCTGGCTCTTCAATGGACATATCAGTACTCAGGTAGTTAGCTAGGAAA
The DNA here is from genome assembly GCA_948193385.1 of Breynia disticha f. nivosa. Classification (NCBI taxonomy): domain Eukaryota; kingdom Viridiplantae; phylum Streptophyta; class Magnoliopsida; order Malpighiales; family Phyllanthaceae; genus Breynia; species Breynia disticha. Next base: position 9,903 of record CANYCX010494124.1, read on the forward strand.
TTTGCCAAAGGCTATCGTTTCCTAACTTTCTGAGGTATGTATTGTAGAGAAAACTCTTCTAGTGCCAATGCCCATTTACCAATTCTCCCAATAACATTAGGCCTTGTCAAAATATACTTAATAATGTCCATCTTTGATGTCACATAGGTGAGATTACCAATCATATAGTTCCCATATAAGGTCAAACAAACTTTTTCTATGGGCATAGACCCGATCTATGCATCTTTAAGTGTTTGGCTTAGGTAATATATGGCCTTCTCATCGCCTTTCTCAATGTTTTATGCTAGGATGTATCTAATCGAATCATCAATAGTGATTGGTATAACTTAAGGTGTTGGTCCCTTCTTAGTGGCATCAAAACTGGTGGCTTGGATAGATACTCTTTTATTCTATCAAATGCCTCCTGAAAGCTAGGCTTCCAAATGAAGTTTTCCTCTTTTTTTCAACTTTCAATGTTTTAAAAGACTCTGTGTTTCCCTAGCAATATTAGAAATAAAATGCTACAAGTAATTGACTTGCCCAAAAACCTGCAATTCCTTCTTATTTTTGGATGACTTAGGTTGCAGGATTGCCTTAATCTTTTTATTGTCCACCTCCATCCCTCGTTGGTGTATTAGAAATCCTAGAAAATTCCCTGCTCGCATCCCAAAGGCACACTTGAAGAGGTTTAGCCTTAGTTGATCATTCCTTAGTCGTTGTAAGCTTCCCTCAGATGCCCAACGTGGTCTTTCTTCTTTTTGACTTGACTACCACATCATCAATATACACCTCTATAGTATTTCCTATAAGATCATGAAAAATCATATTCATTGCCTTTTGGTAAGTGGCCCCGCCATGTTTTAAATGAAATGGCATCATTACCCATTCAAATGTGCCTATGGCCCCTGGACATTTGAACGTTGTGCTTTGTCTATCACCTTTAGCTATTTGAATATGATTATGACCCGTAAAGCAATCCAAAAATGTTAAAATTTTGTGGTTTATAGTGGAATCAATTAGCATGTCACTCACTGGCATTACATACACATCTTTTGGGGTGGCAGCATTCAAGTCCATAAAGTCAATACAGACTCTAATCTTACTATTCATGATCTCCTATTTTACCTTGATCTCTACACCCTTGGACATCCTATGCGGTAGTTGGTGAAATGGTCAGAACTCCTCTTTAATGGGTAAGTATGCTCTACCAAGCTCTGACTCAACCTTGGCATATATTTGTAGTCCCATGGAAAGCAATCTTTGAACTCAAATAGCAACTAAATAATTTCCTCTCATAGATCTGCTTATAGCAAGACGCTGACATAAGCAAATTTAGGGTCTTCCTCTATGCCCAAGTTTACTTCCTGAAGGGGTCTTCGTCCTATATTCTTTTGTCTTACATCTTCACAGTTGTAGCTTTTAAATCCCTCCATTCTATATTGTATTTAATTGTAGATTAAGCCTCCTCACACACTACCTTAGTCCCAAGGACCTCTAGCTTAATGTGGCCCCTGGGCTGCTACAAAACTAAACTGAAATCGACGAGTGTAGCCTCTCCTGACCCATTTTCCTCATTGTTGTCTTTAATCATAAAAAACCTAGTCATTTGGGACACAACGTGGCCCATTTATGGGCCTGCCTTACTAAGGTACTACTACTATTTTACTTTTGGGGAAGGTAAAAGATGTACGTCTGCCATTTCTATCCTCCTCTTCAAAGGTTATCAGATGAGTATCACTGTGGTAAAAACAAGCATCTAACACATTCACCTCCTGTTTAAATGAATTCGTGTGTACCCTAATTGTTTCCATAGCCCCCCTCATTCTAAAATAACAAACACTGGTGGAGTGTTGAGGGAACATACAACTTAGCACGTATTCAATCTCTGCCCAATAATAGTCTATAGCTAGCAGTGGAATTGAGGACAAACAAAGAAGATGTGCACACCTTGCTACCGACGCTTATTTGCAACGGAATTACACCCAAGGTTTTTCCAGCATCACCTATTACAACTGTTACTACAAGGTCATTGTATATTACATCTTCCGTATTTTTACCTAAATTTAAAAGCATTTTCCATGGAATGACGTTGATAACTAAACCATTATCAATTAAAACTCTGTCTAATGGCTTTCCATTGACCCGTGCTATGATGTACAATGGCTTGGTGTGGTTTACCTCTGTTAGGATTCTAAAAGCCAAGGGCTTGCTTATTTCTTCCATTGCCCCATCTACCAAAATTGTCTGCTTTTTGGTCTTGCTCTTCTAGGTCACCTCAAACATGATGCTAAGGAAATCATCCTCTGATTCAGACACAAATCCTCCTTTATAACTTTCTTTCCCACTACTGTGACCTGGGCTACTTAGTTGGCCAATGGGCTCTTTTATTTCTCCAAAGGCACCTCGCTTTAGTGCTTTAGGTTCATCTATAAAAGTGGCTAGATTACCTGCTAAATTCCATGTGGTTTTTCTTTAAACTAGATAGTAAACCCAAAGACACCATGCTAGAAAATAGATAATTCTCCCACTTGGAAACTGCTCACATTGATCTAGACGTCCTGGCCACTGGTTTCGCTGCTGCTTCATATGGACTCTGCATCATTAGTAGCTTTCCTACAAAATTTAATCTTGTGGGTCCTCATGGTGTTATAAGCTAAAAATTTCTCCATGATACCTTGAGTTTTGACATATTTCTCTTACAATTCTTCTTGTTCCACCATAAGCCTTTCATGTTGCACCGCTATTTGGAAATTCAACTACCAGATTTGTTCTGCTAGCTTCGTGCCTAGGGATTCTGCTGATCCCTTCTTTTCTATGTTCTGGTCCTCCTGCCTACCATTCTACAGCCTCGAACCACCAGCATCATTCAAGTCATTATCAATCAAATCATCATCACTCAAATCATTAGAAGTAAAATAAGATACCTCATCCTCAATCTTACTAGAGTAAGAGCTTCTTGCCATAAGAGCTAGATTGTGTACTTTATAGTTTTTCTCTTCTTCTTCATCATCACTCCATTATCGCCGTTACTTGAGAATCCCATTATCTAGGAAGTGATCTTAGAATCTTCTTCACTAGCTCACTATCACTTATGGCTTTGACAAACTACTCAACCAATTTATACTGCCACCAAATCTATCAAGCATGGAATTGATTGACTCATCTTCCTTCATTGTGAATATCTTATATTCATGAAGAAGCTTATTAATATTTATTTCTCTCACTTGGTTAGTTCCTCATAAGTCATTTTAAGCCTTTTCTATATATCTTTAGCACTTGTACATGAAGCTATCCTATTCTTTTCTTCCTTCGTAAGAGCACATAAGATGAGCTTCATTGCCTTTGTATTCACAAACACTTTATTCCAATCATCATCATTATAAGTCAATTCATCTTTGACTTCACCATTCTCATTATTTGGAATAAAATGACTACGAATGATTACCTTCCAATACTTAACTCCTTCACATATAATATGAATCTTCATATGATTCTTCCAAAAGGAATAATTAGAGCCATCAAACAATGGTGGGAGACTTAGGTTGGCACTGCATTCTTCAAAGTGAGCAAATGACATCTTGGATCTTCTCTAAAGATGTAAAGCCTTGTAGTAGAGACCTGCTCTAAAACCAATTGTAGGATCTAGGCAAGCTCTAGAAGGGGTTGAATAGAGTTTGGATGGAGATGGTAAATTTTTGCAGAATAAGAAACAAACAATCAAGAACACATGATTTAGAGTGGTTCGATGATAACACCTACTCCACTACCTAAACTCCCACTTAGGATTTTCTCAACCTCTTCACTATTGTCACTTTTTAAAGCTAAGTGAGAACTTATTACACACTTGAATTTTGACTCAAGTAACCTTACAAAGTGATTTGACTTTTGGCTCGGCTCAAATCCTACCACACTGTTTGATTTGACTTGCGGCTCAAATCCTACCTTACAATTTTGATTTGATTTTTAGCTCAAATCTATCTCACTATCTCTCACAATAAATGAGAAATAAGCACTAACAAATGAGTACAAGATGTGTAACTATTTTGAATAGAAATGAAGAACTCTAGTCTTCTTACACAATTTGAGAAAACAAGCTTTGATCTTCGAAAGATAAAGTGATTTGATGTTTGAGAACTTTGGAGTGCTTGTCTTCTTATGTTTTTTAAGTTGGAATGGCTTTATATAGTTTCCCTTGAAAATATATCTGTTAAGCACACTTGGGAAACCTTTTGAACCAACTTGAAGAAGTGATTTTTGCCACTATCATCTCTGCTAGTCGACTGGTTTAATTCTTATTCAAGTAGACAGACTGTACTAGTCGACTGGTTTAATTCTCACTTGAGTAAACAGACTACTCTAGTCAAGTGGTTTTTTCACTAGTCGAATTGTAGTGCTTTCCAGACTCTACAAACCTCAATGTCTAGTCAACTGACACATTTCTAGTCGACTCGTTTGCCTTGCAAATCACTTTTAGTCGATTAAAAAAGTTACTAGTCGACTTACTTGTACCTCAATTTGAATTTTGAATTCTTTCAAAAGTCGTCATTGATTCTTGACACCACTTTGAAGATTTTTTGTCTGTTTTTTCACTGTTGGGGTCTGTACTAGTCGACTAATTTAGCCTGTGGTCCTCCTTATAGTCGTTGCACTTCTTATTTTGACCTGCACAGTTGTTTTAATCGACTGAAACTTAAGTCGATCGAGTGGTTTTCCCTACATACAAATTTTAATCAAGTAAAATTAATTTTACCCAAGTAAAATGTTGATTTTTAGCTTCTGTTTAATTAAGCTCAGATCTCTAATTTGACTTCTATTAGTGTAAGCCCTAGCCCAATACATTGTTTGTAACTTTTATTATTCAGTAATAAAATTATGAGGTATTATTTTATCATTTTATGTATTGATCTGTGGTATGTATTTGATAAAATATCCAAGAATATTAATTAAGCGCTTGAGGTATCAAGGTTGAAGACCTTGATAGTGAAAACTAGAAGATATGAGATTAACATTCTAAATATCTCTAGTCGCTTATTTCTATGGGAATAGAAATGAATTAATACTAATATGTACTTTTTAGGTGATCATGTTCTACGGGCCACAGATATTTGAGATATCTAGCAAAGTGCATAAGTACAATGTAGGACATTGTATTTGGATAGCGATCACTATTTGCAATGTCAAATATTATCCTTAGACTGAAAATCATTATGTCTTTTATTGTGACTTTTAGTATACTTTGACATGCACCTAACGTGACCATAGGAGGTTGACAAGTATGGGTATGATTGGATATGCTAAGAATTGCAACAAAGAGCATAAGTGAAGTGAAGGGAAATGAGAGCAGATGTCACTGGCCGCTTGATAGACAAGATTGGAAAGAGTGTGGTCGCACCTGAATGAAATGATTAGGTCATTTATTTGAACTTATCAATTTTTTCATAAAGATCAAGAAAGTGATTTAGCACTAAGTAACGGTTTTTAGGACATGCCTTATGCTAATCATGATATCGGAGGTCAAGGGATGAATTTGAATT
>CANYCX010494150.1:0-11319 GCA_948193385.1 Breynia disticha f. nivosa
CTTGTGTTCTTTGTGTTTCATCTAGAAGAGTCTTCTAGTTTCAGCTAGTTTAGTATTTATGGTTTGATTTGAGAATAAATCAGATTTTTCGTAAGGTGTATCTGGAAATTAAGTGTAACAAGAAAACTTAGTGGATTGTTGGAAATCCTAAGTGAAATCTTAGGTAGTGGAGTAGGTGTTGCTCACTGAACCACTCTAAATTTTGTGTCTCTTTTTTCTTCTCTTCCTCTCACGTTTATACTTACAAAAAATTTAAAAATTCAGCCATTTTCATAACCTCTATTCAATCCCCCTTTCTAGAGGTTATTTGGACTCTTCAATTGGTATCAGAGCTTGGTGCTCATCTTTGAAGGCTTAACATCCTTAAGTAGAAGAACTAAGAATGACACAAGGAAATTTTGGTGATTTTGGTATGAATCCAAGCTTCCCTCCTCTTTTCAATGACACAAATTACTCATTTTGGAAGAACCACATGAAGAATCACATCATCTGTGAGGGAATTAAGTATTGGAAGGTCATCATCCATGGTCCCTATGTTCCAAGAAATAACAATGGTGATTTGAAAGATGAGATTGACTATAGTGATGAAGATTGGGAGAAAGTCTACATCAATGCTAAGGCCATGAAACTCATTCTTTGTGCACTATTCACCGAAGCGAAGAATCGAATGAGTTATTGTACAAGTGCTAAAGACATGTGGAATATGCTAAGAGTGACTTATGAAGAAACCAATCAAGTGAGGGAAACCAAGATTAACATGTTGCTCCATGAGTATGAAATATTCACCATGAAGGATGGAGAATCAATCAACAACATGCTTGATCGATTTGCTGAAATTATGAATGGCTTGAGTAGCTTGGAAAAACAATGAGTGATAGTGAACAAGTGAAGAAGATTCTATTTGTATTTGAATAAAAGTTGCCAACAAAAATAATTTTAAAAAATAAGCGAAGAGGAGTATGATATGTTGCGTGACTATTTGTTTGGAAGATGATGGAGATTTTCTTTTTTTTTACGGAGAACTCTATTTGTATTTGAATTCTGTTTTGAATAAGAATGTTGAGTTTTGTCGAGAACCTTGGAAAATATCAATAATATATAATCTGGCATTATAGGCAATAAAATCAGTCATGTTGGCATAATTGGCCTATCTTTCCAAATTTGACATAAAAGAAAAGTTAGTATTTAAAATCTGACAATTGTGTACTTTGACCTACCAAATTGGAAGTGTTAATTATCATGTTTTTATGTCCAACTTTATTATTTTTATTTAAAATATGTCCAAAATCAATAAACGAAGAATATTTTCTTAGTTTTAGGGATTTCGGTTACAGAAAAGATATTTCTTCATCAGTCATGTAAGTTTTTATGTACATAAATATTTTGAATCATTCTAACTATTTTGAATTTATTGTACCATTTTGAATCATTTGAAACATTTTTTAACTATTTGAAACCTCATAAATAATTTGAATTATTTGAACCATTTTTAAATAATTAGAAAAATTTTGAACTTTTTCCAATATACAGATGCATTCAAAATTGTTCAAATCTACTCAAAATGGTAGAAATCTACTCAAATTGTTTAATATAGTATTTCAAAATAGTTTAAAATTGTTCAAAAAGATTAAACTTGGTCCAAAATTACTTCAAAATACTTGAAAATGTTTAAAAAACGTCCAAGCTACTCAAATCTCTTTCAAAGAGTGGGCTCAACACTTTCTTGGGCTTTTTCTTTCCCGCCGTCACTGCCACTTTTCCTCCTCTTTTTGGTGCCTTCATTTGCACAAACAACATAAAAAAAATTTAGTAAACAAAGATATAAGATGTTGTTCTAACTGTAGGGATGTTGCGCTCATCATTTTTGTGTAGAAAAGAGTTGTGCGACTGAAAGGAAAGATGAGAAATCCTAACTTCTGTTTATAAGGTTCTTTTTGATAGGTTCAATTTCGTTCTTTGAGAAATAGATTTAGTCGCGTATGAGCTAGACTTCTTAAGAATTTCCATTTAAGCTATAAGGTCCTTACATATCACAATGTTTGCAAACAAAGATACAGGATGACTATTTTGAGTACAGGATGGTTACACTCACCATTTTTGTGTAGACTGCGACTGAAAGGCAAAGTGAGAAACACTAGGATTCTTATTTTATAGGTTGAATTTAAGGGTAGATTATTTGTTCACGAAATCCGCTAATGGACTATGGGTTGGGCTTTCAACTTTCCTCTTAATAATATGCATTAATTACTCATTATCGAATTTTTCTTTTGATTTTTACACATAACATGCATTTATATTAATGGGTAGTTAATTAGAGTAGCTATCGAGTAAAAATGATAGTTTTTTAATAAAATATAGTAATTTATTTTAAAAATAGATAATTAAAAATTTAAATTATAAATTTGTATAATATTTTGTAGAATAATAGATTTATGAATATAATTCTTTTTTAATTGAAAAAATATTTTATTTTTAATTTTCAGACTTGTGTTTTTAATAACACTTATACAATTTTTTTTACATCTTCTTTGTTTGAGTATATGGTTTTGCATAGTGTACAACACATTAGTCATTATATATATACTTTAATTCAGATAAGTTATTTCTAGATTTTCCTTTACTTTTTTTTTACATTGGCATGTTGTAGTTTTTATTCTCTCATCTGTCTTTTTTTTATGTTTTAATTTATTATCCACAATTCTCTGTCTAAAATAAGCAGGAACACAGTCGTGCCTTCGGTCCGTGTTAACCCCCAAATTTTAATCTATTGCTAGGCAATAATGTGTAATAAACCACGCCCACCATGTTAGACTGCTACCAATCATCATAGCCACCGTGAAAAGTGTCACGCTCCCATGTTGAGTTCACTGTCAAAAGTCTTTTTTAAAAACCATTGTAGAAGTCACATAGGACTATTGTAAGTCATTTTAAAGATCGTTGTAGAAGTCACACAAGACCGTTGTAAGTCATTTCAGAGACTGTTGTAGAAGTCACCTAAGACCGTTGTAAGTCATTTTAGAGACCGTTATAGAAGTCATTTGAATAGGATCGTTGCAAGTAATTTTAGAGACTGTTGTAGAAGTCATTTTACCATAAGTAACTTATTTTCAATTTTAAATAACTGGTCTAATTTACTTCAGTTATGATTACAAGAGGGAATATCAATTGGGACTTGAGACTAGCATCCTTGTGAAGAACTATACCATGAGTTGATTTTTCTAGCATTTTCAAACCAAAAAAGATAGTTAAGTGTCAACGACTTTTACAAACTTGTGGCATGGTTAATCATCTCCTTTCTGCACCTTGTGTATGTTACTCATAAGGTTGTTTGTGTTTCCTGTTAATTTGTGCATGTGTCTATTCATCTTATTCATGCCCACAATATTTGATATCATGTAACACTTCAGGATAGTATAAAACAAGGTCTTCTGGCTACTTTTTCATTTCCCTTAAATTCTCAAGAAAGAGCTTTATTTGGTTAAATATCTGCAATGTGATTTTATTTCATTTTTGAGATGCTTCTGTCTTTCATTAAATATTGCTTACTTTCCCAATTCTTTTTTTTAATCTTAAATTTATGATATATGCTGCAATGAACATCATAAACTTATAATTCTTGCGCTAATCGAGCTGCCAAAGTAGGCACTGAAAGGTTCTAGGCTCCTGAAGCTCTTTTTACACCACTAATATTCTCTCTGTGTTTTCTTGTACCTTTGCGCAAGTTAATGTATCCTAAATTTACTTGTCTTAGATTCCTGTTGTGTATGATATCTTTTGTGCAATCCACCTGTATGCCAATCAGGTAATTACATTTGCTGCAATTTTATGTTTTTCTACATTCAATATTTGTCATGTCAATTGTGCAAATGAAACCAGTCTCTGCTTCCAGGAACTCATAGATGTTGAAGGCAACGAAATGGCTGACATGGTTTTCCCCTGCATCCAAGAAATGGATATTGACAATCGAAAGATGGTACTAAGTACCTGTTATAAATATTTTTTCGTCTGTCTAAAAAAAGCTTCCCTTCTCGCCCTCCTGTCGATTCATTTCTTCTGATTGTCTTCTGATTGGAGATGTGAGATTGGTCCACATATCATGGCACATTCATTTATGTCAAAAGTGCACATCAAATTAGATATTGTACTTTCTGTTTTGATTTTTTGACTAGGGAAATTAGATATACCATATATTGTTCGGCAACATACCAGTTCCATCTTTTAAACTTTTTCTAGCTTATTATGGTAAATCCTATGTGAAATGAAATGGCAACCTATGTGAAGCCTGATAGTTGATGGGCCCTCATCATAACATCTTTTTTTTGTTGTAGTTTGACTAATAAACTTTGTGCCCTGAATTTCTGAATCCTTTCCCTTTTCACTTTTGCAGCTTTACCAGCATAGTCTTAAGTAGGGGAAGTACAATGTATCCTGAATTACCCAGTCGGTAAAACTTAAGTTCTTTTCCTTTTTTTTTGCAGCAAATAGTTGCATGGTTTTGATTTCTTCATTTTGCAGCAAATGTGATATATTTATTTATTTGTTTATGTCTGTATATGATTATGCATGGGAATTGGAAACAAAAAAAAATGATATGTTGTTTAATTATTTGTTCAGCTTGGAGAAAGAAATACGTGATCGTTATCTTGATGTTGTTCTAAAGGGTAACAGAGATGGCTAAAGGTGAGATTTTTTTTTTCTATTTGCCAAAACGCAAAGGAAAAAGAAACTCCAATAGATCAGTGTTGTTTGAGCTATTTGGTACAAGATTGTTGTTATTATTATCAAGTTCTAACGTACAGCTAGTATTGACTTGCCAAGTGTTCCATCCTCTTTTAAAAATTAATCGTGTAAGCTACTTGTATATGTTTTGAGTAATTTTATTTGCTTCCACCGAGATTCAAATTCAAGAGCCACAATGGCTACAATGGTTAAGCAACTTGTTTAGTTAAACCTCTGTGTGTGTGTGGTTTTTTTGTCAGAACTCTGTCTAGAATGCTGAAACTGCAAATCTTGAAAGAGTTGATGATTGTGTGGCCTTTGGCAAACAGAACCTACATTTGCGGATTGAAGATCCGCCATGAAGAAAGCATATGGTGTACCTTGGAGGTGCAGTTCTTGCAGGAATCATAAAGGTGCATGCCCTGAACTATATAGTTGGAGTTTGCAATTAGCAGCATAATATAACCATTACGGAATGCAGTCTTCCCACTTCTTTTCGCCTATTGAACCATTGTTGTAAATAGCTTGAGCAGGATGCGCCTGAGTTCTGGATCAGCAAAGAAGATTATCTCGACGAAGCGGTTGCTTGTCTGAGCAGGTGTGGTCAGGCATGAATTGATCAGCAAAATATCCTCCATAATTTGGTGTGTGGCGGCGACAACAAAAAAGAGAAGAAACGTCTTAAGTTCAAGTTTACGATTTCTTGTTCATCTAATTAATGGTTCAATGACGAAACGAGAAAAATAATAGTCGTTGATTGATAAGTCTCAACGATTTGTTAGGACCAAAACCAAACAAGAACCCCACAGTAATAAAAATAGAGAAAGAAGGAATAAAAAACACAAGAATTTTTAACGTGGTTCGGTCTCTCAACAAAAACCTACTCCACGATCTCTACTAAATAAAAGTTAGAATTTTTGGAACGGACAAAAATTGTAAAAAACTCGCACAATGGTGACAGTTTTTGAACGGACAAAACTTGTAAAAACCCTCTCACTCTCACAAAAGACCAAAGCCTAATTACAACTCTCTAATGAACTAGATTTGGTTTTTGTGATACACAACTACTAAGGTCTAAAGCCTATTTATAAGGGGAGAACCCCTTTACACTTTAATTTCTAACCAATGTAAGATATTGAGTCTCACTCTTACTCAAACTAGAATTTGAGTAGTTATCTCAACATGAAACACATTGGTGTTTCCACAATATTGTCATTGACTTATATATTTGTACAAGAATCTTTCCTCACAAAACAACCACTACGAAAAGCTTCTTCCAAGTTTTTGATGTCATTCCAACACACATATTATTATCACCGTCAATTTTTAACACGATAACATAATTTATTAGTATATATTTATGACACGACACAAAATATACGAATTCAATTTTTATAGCGTGCATGTCACAAATGTTAATCTTAAATAAAAGAAATAGTACAACACGACTAACACAAATTTACAGATCTACCCATCATTCACCACATATAATTCATGCATCATCTTCCCAATGTTGAACCATTTCATGCATGCATATATATACGAGAAATTTACAGAAAAAAACTAAGAAAATGAAGATAATTTTAAGAATTGAAAGTGATAGATAATTAAACACTAATGTAACTGAAATAAAAAGAAACAAGATGAGGCAAGTAGGGGCCCAATGAGGAGCATTCTTGTTTTCTTTGCATTATTGATGTATGTCTAAATATAGAAGTCGCAAAAGATCCATATTCCAACAAGAGGAAAGCAAAAACATCAGTCTAGAACACTTCCACAGCCAAGAAAATCACAAGTGTAGACCATCCCAATTATTTCACAATGGCACACATGGCTTTCTTCAACAACACAACCATGCTAGGGTTTGGAGTATTGGACCATCGTTGTACTCCTTGCCCACACAATCATGCATTGGTAGCCACTGTTAGTGCTGTACACATGGCTCCTTACATTCACCGAAGAAGATGACATAGTAACCAACATATGAGAACAGACAATAGTATGGTTCTACTTCTTCCTGTTTATTTAGAATTTTGTGTGTATAATAAATTGAAGGAACTACAATTATTAAAAGATATAATAGATGGGATATTTTTGTGTGTTAATCAGTTCTTGATGTGTGTTGTCAGTGTTTTAAGCCTTATAAATCAAGAAATTTAGGGTTTATTCTTCTTTGGATAAACTTTCTAATCATGATTTGACTTTAGTTGCATGGTTTGTAGCTTTGTCTAAGTAACGTGTAAGTGCCCCCAAGATTGCATGGCTCTTGGGGTTCTAATTTGAAAAACATATATCTTAAAATATACTTTCTGAGCTTCTCAATAATTGTAGCATTTGTTATTTAAGATAATGATTAAAATATAAATAAATTAAATAAAATACGTTTTTTTATATTAGAATTTGGAGTATAAATTAATATTTATAATATTGTTTATTGCAATATAAATTGAAAAAACTCTGAGGGAAATTAATGTTATGTTTTTTATTAAAGATGATAAAAATACTAGATTCTGGATTGATAAATTGGTAGATTTGTGGGGTGCTCTGATTGAATATTCAAATATACCAGTTCATTAGCTACAATGTATTGAATTTAACAGTGGAGGAAACTTTTAACTCTAAGATATCACTTGGTTATAGTTTAGTTTTTTGAAAAAAAATTTTCAGAAAGTTGTATTTTTTAAAATTAATTTTTGTGGAGGTATGATAAATATTTTTTTTAAAATTATATTCCCTAGAAGTAAATAATATTTGCTGATTTTTTATACATTAATACTAATATTTATATAATTGTTATCACCAATAATTGATTAAATATTTCATAAAATAAATTTAGAGATAGAATTGTAAAAATAATTCACATAAACTGACTTGCATGTCATGTCTGATACGGGACGTGTCAATCCGGTGGAACCAAATTATCTCTTGGATTTCTTCCCTTCACAATTCATTGACACTGATTTATTGCTACAACCCCGATTCCTAAGGCACTTCGAATATTACAAAAATTGAGTTCAGCTTTCATTTTCGTCATAGCTACCTCAAAACAAATAGTCATTCGTGTTTATGTCATAAATTATCAATAAGGATATTCCTATTTTATATATTAAAATTTATTTGAAAGAGTAGATAATGTTTTTCTTTATTACCAATAACTAATACCAATTCCTTTTGTTTTTTTGTTGAACAAACGGACTAGCCCACGAGTCAAGGGCAGGGAGACCTTCATTGGAAAGCCTAGCGAACCAGTAGGTCTAGGCATGTATACCTCCCCTAGCGTCGCTACGAAACCAGGGATCGAACTCACACTCTCAGTGTGCTGATTGATTCCTTTACCGTTGAATCCGAGAAAAGGTAATTCCTTTTGTTGGTTACATATCCCCACTTCTTGATTAGAAACAGGCTTTGATCTCTTCAACAAGAGTAGTAATTTGTGATAGAAATGTATATAATTCCAATCAATGCATGAACAAAATTAAGGTGCAATTGAAGAGAACATATGCATCTATATATGTACTAAGAACTCTATTTAATCCTAGTTTCATGCCCAAATGTTTGATTTTTTGTCATTATATTTTCATGCCAAACTAAACAATACATAGTTGACAAAGAAAACTTAATAATAATCCATAAAAAGATTGCAGACATGGAAAACAGCAAAGCAAAGTAGCTAGGAAGTTATAGAAAGGTTGAAAAAGACAATTTAGACTTTTAGGAAACTTACGTCTTTGAAATGCATAACGTTGTTGTCGGCTAATCTTCATTTCAATTACTTGTCCTTAAAGTAGAAAGTTCATTGTCTGACACTATAGAGTTTCCTCAGTTATTGTTGACTTTTTTTACCCTGCAGAAGAGGTGCAAAGTCAAATATATGTTAGGAGGGAAAATAAGTACTAACCAAGAAAACGATGGCAAATGAAGCTAGAGTGCTGAAAGTAAGTACTTTCCGTCTCAAAATAGATATCGTTTAAGATTTTACATGCGAATTAAAAATATATTTAACATGTCTTAAGTTAATGTTCAATTAAAAATATAAAACTAATAAGAATAATATTAGAATAAATTATTAAATACTACACTAGTGATACGAAACACCATATAATATAAAAAACATAAATTTTGGGATAGAATGATTACATTTTTTTGAATGAATAGTGTTAACACCAAAGTGACACACGACTGAATAGGGTAAGGATCAAGAAGAAAATAATGATGAATTGAAGAAACATTTAATCTTGAGGGCAAAAAAGGAAGATTGAGTTTTGAATCAGTGATCAAACATTAAATGTCTGAAGTTATGTCAAAGTAATGATCTGAAAGGGAATAAAATTGGTAAAACTTGAAAAGATAAGAGAAAAAGAGATTGAAAAAGTGTCAAAAAGAGTTAATGAAATGTCATGACACTTAATGAATGAGAAAGCTCCATTTTTCAAAATAAAGAATGTTAGGGTTCAACTATATACCACAAAGTGAAGAGTGGAAAGAAGACATGCACCACAGGAGAGAGGTCAATCATCAAACGATCGAACGAGAATTAATCAAGGAGAGTAGGAAGACAGAGGCTGGCCAGGAAATGATTCAATGCATGATGGTCGATCAGGAAGGGTAGAGAGAAATAAGCCGATAAAAAAATGAACGAACGTACATGGGTCGATCGAAATGGATTGGAAGAAATCAAAGAATGTTCGAGTACATGTGAACCGGTCAACGAAGATTGGGTAGAAATCTGAGCAGTTCGACTAATGACATAAAATTGAATGGATGTTTATTAAAGGGTTGAGCAGACATTACAAAGGTCGCCTCGAGGAGGTTAAACTCGAACTCAAAAGGTATAATATCAACTAAAGTAGAACATGGGTCAAAGGTTAATAAGATAATAGGCAAACGTGAAGGCTTGACAACTCCCAATTTTAGTTAAGAAGTTATTAAAAAAACGTGAGCATATTTGAAAAGAGGAAAAACCGACAAAAAGTGTCGAGAAATGATTAATGGAGGGAAGTTTACTACATGGTAGAGTAAATGTAGAATTCAAATCAACCCAAGTTGACGCCAAAACAAGTCTATAAATAGGAGAACTGATGGCCAAAAAAGACACGCACAAACATATATACTCACTCTTGCTTTTTTACATAGTGTTATTAGTGGTTTCAATAATTGTAGCTTTAGTTTTACTTAGTTTATTTTTCACCAAACTTTCAATCATGAGTCGCAAAGCTGGATCAAGCAAGTATGTATGTGGTTTCAGTATATCTGTAAGTAACTGTAGCTTGTTGTATATTTTCATTTCTAGTTTACAACTCAGTTCAAGTAGTCTTAATCATTCCTCTAAAATTTTTGTTTATTAATTACTCTATAATTAGAATATATTTGCATTTATATCGCAAGTTAGTCCGGCAGATCGTAGTATTTCGATTTGTCCAAGACTTCAAGCCATTAAAAGTCCTGAAACTTCAGGCATACTAAACCCACCAGAAATTTAGGATTTTTACCAAACGTTTCATGCGCTACACATATCAACGAGCAAAAAGTGATGGAACAAATAGTTTCATGCAATGCTGAGACTTAAAGACGAGCAACATTGGCATAGAAATTTGAAATGCACGAACAATACAAGAAAAACAAGATTTTCCGTCCACCGGATTCCTATTAAAAAAATTGTGATTTTCATTGGAGATGTTTTAACTTGAAATTATTGCGAAATGTGACAAGATTCATAGAAAGTATAAATTAAACGGGGAAGGAAATTTGTGTTAGTCATATAGTTTTTTTATTAAGTATTATTATTAATAATATTGTATTGTAATTATATTTTTTAAATCATATTATCGTGTTAAAAATTATAATATTATACCTCAATTTCCCTTTTTATGGAAAAAATAATTCCATTTCTTTGAACCGTTAGAACTAAAATCTTATCAAGCTAAAATAGTTCACAAGTCAATCACCTAAAATTTTAGTATAATTGATATATTCCAATAACTTAGCGTTACAAATTAAGATAGATTTCAAACTCTAGAGCTAGAAAGTTGTCCTCTATAACATCAAGCCCATATTTTGAATGTTGAAGATGAAGAAGAAAACAAATAATTTCATCTTAAATTGAATTGATATATATATCTATATATTAATATAAAGTAGATTATATATACAATTAATGTATATTGATATGTCATTTTGTAATTTTTTATTAATATAAAGCAGACTACATACACAAGTAATGCATGTTGATGTATTATTTTGTAGTTTTTTGAAATAAAACATTAAAGGCTAATTATATTTAAGGCAATTAATCTATATATATATATATATACATATATATATTAAGGTTAACAAACACCCAACTACATACATTGACTTTCTCTCTCTTCTAATCTATATATATATATATATATATCTATATACTATATAAGAAAACAGTTAACATTTCCTTTAATTTTTTAACACATGTCAGATAATAATAGAAGTTGTATTAATTAGGCTGATGTGTAATTTTTAGGTAATTTTGAATTTACATTTTTTTTTCCTTTCGTCTTTTGACTGTGTTATATAAAAAAGTTTTTTTTTAACATTTATTGTACATACAAGAAACATTTTCTGTCT
>CANYCX010494556.1:0-10619 GCA_948193385.1 Breynia disticha f. nivosa
CACACTAAGTGCCATAACAACTCTCTCATAATTCTTGCTCACTAAGAGCCTTTGTAATTTAATTTAATATGCTCACAAAGAGCCCCAATGTATGCATGAATGTCATATGTACAAATCATATAACCAAATCATGCACCAACATAAGTTCATGCCATGCTTCACATTAAATGATGAATTCAACCATTCAAGTCTTCATCAATCCACATCAATTCAATCAAACATAGCCAATGAACCTATGAAGATCAATAATCAACTCATCCAGAAATACTACAACATTTTCTTTCAATGGACGTACTAGCAATTTAACATTTTCAACAATAATTATTCATATTTAATTCAAACAAATTTAGGAATAGTTTAAAAATAGTTGCATTCATGTTGCTTACCTTTCAGAAAATGTTTTAGCAATCCGGTCGAGAACTTCCCTCACTGTGGTTTTGATTTCATATTAAACAAATTATAAATTACATTAATTATTTATGCATAAAACTATGCAAAAACGATAAATTGACGATATTTTTATATTATATTTTAAATGTTCTTTTCTCTTCAATTAACCTCCACATTCAACTTTCTTATTCACTTCCATCTTCAATTTCTCTAACACTCACCTCCATTATTGATATAAACAAGTTTGTTTATCTTCACATTAATATCTAATGCCACCCAACATCTCCAAAACATCATAACCTCAATTTTTCCTCCTTCCAACCATATCAATTCACCTAACCAAACTTCTATTTCATGCACCATACAATATCCAATTAATTGAACACTTAAAACATTAACTATGGCTGCTAATTATCCCTACCCAAGTGACAAACTCACGTAAGAAACTCGATTTTTTCAAAACTCCAATTTCATCACTAATCAGGCAGTCCTTTTCTCTGCAATTGCATGTACCTAAATAATGTTTTTAACACCAACCATAAGTGAAAATGGTCTCAGGCTTTCCAACGAGCCCTCATTTGCTCAAATCAAAGCTAAATTGAGGAATTTATGGGGGTTTGAAATTAGGCTTGAAACCAAAAACGGAAATGAAGAAAAAGATGGAGATTCTTACCTTGAGACAAACCAAAACCATGTCTTGGAACACTCCTAGCTTCAGATTTTTGATGGAAAATTGAAGGTGATATGGAGATTTGTGGAAGATGGTCAGGAGAAGATGAAGTTGTGATGGAGAAGAGGAAAGGAAGGAACAAAATATGAAGTGGAAGAGGAAATGAAGGGATGGTGTCGGGTGAGTAGAGGAATAAGGTGGAAAATTTTAAATTTTAAGTCATCTTGGGTCCACTTTGCTTCGTAATCTATTTTAGCTCGACGTATACTAAATTCCGAATTTCAAAATTTTCGGAATTCATTATCTTTCTAAATTTTTCTCAATCTCCCTTTTCATAATTTCAATTTATCCCTCCCAATTATTTATTTAAACAAATCGCGAAAAAAATTTTCCGGTATTTTATTCTTATTTATTTTAATATTTTATCAAAATACAAAAATTTCGGTGCGTTACAATTAGTCACGCCAAGACAGGGTCAAGTCATGCCAAGAGGGGGTCGAGCCAAGCACAGAACACGTTGAGACAAGATCGAGTCACACTTAGATCACGTCACAATGAAGTCTAGTGAATCTCACATCACGACGAAAGATGTTCGGGTCAGTCTAGGATCACGCTGAGATGTAGTAGAGCTAAGCTCAGATCACGCCGAGATGTAGTCGAGTCACGGTAGGATCATACCGAGATGCGGTTGAATAATTTTGAGACCGATGTAGTCAGCCTCAGACATGGTTAAGTCCCTCCAAGACATGGTCAAGTCAATTTGATAAGAGGTCAAATAACGTCTAATCATACCTAGATGTTGTCAAGTCACGCTGATACAAGGTCGAGTCATGTGTAGACAAGGTTGAGTCATATATAGATGGGATCAATTCATGCTGAAACACGGTCAAACTATGTCGAGACGAGATTAAGTCATGTAGAGACGTGATCGAATCACTTTGAGATGGGAGACAAAGCATGACGTGCTTGAGACATGTGGAAAAGGGGTCTAGTCATGATAATATGCAATCAAGTAACGCTTAGATCACTGCGAGATGAGCTCGAGTAATGCTAGGACCACGCCAAAAAGAAGTGTAGTCTCTCTCGGATCACATCGAGACACGTTCGATTCACGCTCGGATCATGTCGAGACGCTGTCAAGTACTGTCGTAAAAAGGTCGAGTCACACAGAGATGAGGTCGAGTCACGTAGAGATACGATAGAGTCAGGTCGAGACAAGGTCAAGTCAGACAGTGACTTGGATGAGTCACACCGAGACAGTGTCAAATCAAGCTAAGACGGGACTAAGTCATTCTGAGGCGAGGTCGAGTCATGCTCTTATCACACTAAGACATGGTTGAGTCTCGATCGAATTTTATCGAGAAGTGATCGAGTCACGTTCGAATCATGCCGAGAAGAAGTTCACTAACGTCGAGATTAGGTCAAGCCACACGTAGAAGTGATCGAGTCATCCTGAGACAGGGTTTATTTATGCTAAGATATGGTCAAGAATCGATAGGGTCCAGCGAGCTGAGACAAATTATGCTGAGACCTGGTCAAGTCCTACCGAGATGCGGTTAAGTCACGTCAAGACACGGTCGCCGATACTCGATCGAGTAGCATGGAGAAGGGGTCGTGTCACGCAGAGATAGAATCCAATCATGTCGAGATGGGTCGAGTCACACTGATATACGGTAGAGTCACGTCCAGATGAGATAGAGTCATGCTCGAATTACGCCGAGACATAGTTGTGTCTCACTAAAATCAGACCAAGACAATATTAAGTTAAGCTCAGATCATATTGAGGCAGTGTAGAGTCATGCTAAGACGAGGTCAAATCACGCTAAGAAGGGTTGCGCCTGGATCCCGTTGAAACATGGTCTAGTCACCTTGGGATTGTGCCAAGACACGGTCAATTCTAGATGGGATCACAACAAGATGGTGTCGAGTCACTCTCATATCACGTCGAGATGGGGTCGAGTCCTGTTGAGGTGGATTCAAGTCACGCTGAGATAGGGTCAAATCACGCAGAGACGCAGTCAAGTCATTTCAAGATAGATCGAGTCACATCAAGACGTTAAGTGTCGCCGAAATGGAGTTGAGTCATGCTGAGACGCGGTCGAGCCACACTCGGATCCCAACAAGATGCGATCAATTCATGCTCTGATCACACCGTGAAGTTGTCGAGCTATACTAAGATGACGCCAAAATGCGATCAACTCACACTGATAAGCGGTCGATTCATGCAGAAATACAGTCATGTTAAGCTCAAATCACATTGAGATAAGGTGGAGTCACGCACAGATGAAGTTGACACGCTATAGTGTCATGCTCGGATCACGTCGTGACGCCTTCAAGTGATGCTAAGATATGGTACAACACGCCAACACTCATCCGAGGTATTTGGAGACGCGGTGGATTGACGCCAAGATGAGGTTGAGTTAAGCTCGGATCACGTTGAGATGCGGTCAAGTCATGCCGAGACTAGGTCAAGTCATACCTAGACTAGGTCAAGTCATACCAAGATGGAGAGGAGTGGAGTCACGCAGAGCTATGGTCTAATGATGCCTAGACAAGGTCTAGTCATGTGGAAACATGGTCGAATCACGCATAGACACGGTCGAGTCAGGCTCGGATCGCACTAAGGCACAGTCGAGACACAATGAGACAGTGTGGTGTCACGCCGAGAGGCGGTTGAGTGACAGGTCGAGTCATGTCAAGTCATGATCGAGTCATGTTGACGCACGGTCGAGCCTTGCCTTAACAGGGTCGAATCACCCTGAGATGGGTTGAGTCACACACAGATCACACGGAGATGTGGTCAAGTCACACCTGGATCATGCCAACACATAATTGATTAAGCTCGAATCACGTTGAGATGCAATCGAGTTAAGATCGGATCAATCTAAGACGCGATGGATTCAAAGTCATATCAAGCTGAGATGCAATCGAAGTCACGCTAGGATCACGTTGTGACATGGTCGTATCACGCCTAGATAGGATCGAGACACATTGAGTTAGGTCGAGTCACGTTGACACGCGGTAAAGGCACACTAGGATTACAACTTGAAGCGATCGAGTCATGCTGAGATGAGGTCGATTCATGGGCAGACACGATCAAGTCATGTCAGTCGTGTCACACCGAGAAGCTATCAGGATGAGTTTGATTCACCCTAAGACTAGGTCGAGTCATGCGAAGACATACTCGAGTCACGCTGAGTTACGGCTGAGTAAAGCTGTGATGGGGTTGAGTCGCACTCAAAACATGCCGAGATAAGGTCGAGTCATGCTTGCCTGACACTGAAAAATGTCGAGTCTCGTTCTCAAAACACGGTGGATTAAATCTCAAATCATGCTAAGATACAGTAGAGCCACGCTCACATCACGTCGAGACGGGTCGAGTCACGCCGAGACAAGGTCGAGTTATGCAAACACTGGGTCAAGTAACACCGAGACGCAGATGAGTGATGTCGAGACAGTATTGAGTCACGTCGAGATGGGGTCAGTCACGCAGATCCTTCCAAGAAGCACTCGAGCCTCACTTAGATCTTACCTAAAAGCGGTCGATTCATGCTTGGATGACACTGAGACGAGGTAGAGTAACGCCAAGATAGGGTCGAATTGTGTACATGCATGGTCGAGTCACACAGCGACAGGTCAGTCAACCCTATCCAAAGGGGTCACATTGAGACGTGGCCAACTCACACCTTGACGGGGTCGAGAAATGCTAAGAATTATTAAGTCACGTCGAGACATGGTCGATTCACAACGAAATGGGGTCGAGTAACACAGAGATGCGATCGAGTCATGCTAAAATGTGGTTGCGTCACATTCGAATCATGCTGGTACGCAGTCAAGTCACGCCGAGATTATGTCGAGTCATGGTCAGATAGGATCATGTCACACCGAGAGGAGGTTGAGTCACGCTGAGATGGGGTCAAGTTAAACCTAGATAGGGTTGAGTCATGCAGAGATGTTGTTTAGTCAAGCCTGGATCACACCAAGATGCAGTGGAGTCATGCTCGAAGGAACTCCAAGACGTAGTCAAGTCATGCTCAGATCACGATGAGACGCGGTGGAGACTCGCTGAGAGCAGTACACTCAAGCCCAGATTCAGTCAAGCAAGGGCAGATGCTGAGATGAGGTTGAGAGATGCTAAAACAAAGTAGGGTCACACCTAGGCAAGATCGAGTCACACAGAGATGCGGGAAATCTCATCAAGACGAGGTCAAACCACATCGCCATGGGGTCGAGTCATAGCAAGAGGGAGTCAAGTCATGCTCGATCACATTGAGACGAGGTTGAGACATACTCAGATCATGCTAAGAAGAAATTTAATGAAGCTTAGATCATGCAGAGACGTGGTCGAGTCAGTCTCGGATCACACCAAGATGCAGTCAAGTCAAGCTCAAATCAGACTGATACATGGTCAAGTCACACTTGGATCACACCGAGATGCGGTCGAATGGGGTTGAGTCACACTACTGTGAGGTCAAATCACACTTAGACGCAGTAGAGTCATGCTGATACAAGTTCGAGTCATGTGCAGACAAGGTCGAGTCACATTAAGACGGGGTTGAGTCACGCTGAGACGAGGTGAAATCACATCGAGATGACGTAAACTCATGCAGAAATGCAACATAATTGAGTCGAGATGAGGTTAAACAAAGCCAAGACGTCGTCGAGTCATGGGGAGAGGACGACAAGATGCAGTTTAGTCACGCTGAGATCACTCCGAGATGACGTCAGCTTACGGTCAGCTCACGTTAAAAAGCGGTCGAGTCTCTCTTGGATCATGCCGAGATGCTTTCAATTCATGCTCGTAAAATGCTGGGACATTATCAAGTCACGTCGTTAAAAGGTCGAGTCACACAGGGATAAGGTCGAGTCACGTGAAGTCGCGATCGAGTTACGCCGAGATGGGGTCAACTCACCTAGAGACACAGACAATTCACGCTGAGACAATGCCTACTCACATTGAGATGGGTTGAGTCAAACCGAGACGAGGTAGAGTGACACTCATTTTACTCCAAGATGCAGCCAAGTCATCCCAGATAGGGTCGAGTCACGCCGGGTTGCAGTCATGATGCAGAAGAGTCATGCTGACTCCAAGGGAATTATACCGTGACTGGGTCTAGTCCTACTGAGACACGATTGAGTCATGTAGAGGCGCGGTTACTGACACTAAGTCAAGCCATGTGCAGAAGGGTTGAATTATGTAGAGAACAATCGAATCATATCGAGAAAGGTCGAGTCACACCCATATCTAGTGGAGTCACATCGAGACAAGATGGAGTCATGCTCGAATCATACCGAGACATGGTCGAGTCCCACTCAAATCACGTTGAGACAATATTAAGTTAAGCTCGGATCATATGGAGGTGGGTGGAGCCATATGGAGATGGGGTCAAGTAATGTTGAGAAGGCTCGAGCTAGGATCCCGTCGAAAAATGGTCCAGTCATTTTGGGATTGCGACGAGTTGCAGTCGGGTCACACTAGGATCACGTTGAGACAGTCAGTTCTAGGTCGGGTCACGCCGAGGCGATGTCGGGTCACGCCGAGGCGATGTCGTGTCACGCTCACATCACGTCAAGAAAGCGTAGCAGGTCCAGTCATTTTGGGATTGCGCCGAGATGCACTCGGGTCACACTAGGATCATGTTGAGACACAGTCAATTCTTGCTCGGGTCACGCAGAGGCAATGTCGTGTCACGCTCACATCACGTCGAGAAGGGGTAGAGTCACGCTGAGAAGGTGTCGAATCACGTGGAGAGGTGGTCAAGTCACGCTTAGATCACACCGAGACGCGGTCGTGTCACGCCGACACGGAGTTGAGTCACACCGAGATATGGTAGAATCACGTGAAGAAGGATTCAATTCATTTCCAGATGGGTCGAGTCACACTGAGATGCAGTCGACTCGTAGCAAAATGTGGTTGTGTCATTCTAAGACGCTGTCGATTCGCGCTATGAGCACATCATGAAGAGGTCGAGCCACACTCAGATCACGTCAAAACGTGGTGACTCACGCTGAGAAGTGGTTGACTCACGCCGAGATGGCGTCGAGACATGTTGAAACGCAGTCGACTTAAGATCTAGTCACACTGATATAAGGACGAGTCACTCACGGATGACGCTAAAATGCTATCGAGACACGCAGAGACGCAATCGAGACATGCAGAGGAGCAGTTGAATAATGCCGGGACAAAATCAAGTCATACGAAGATGCGGTCGAATCATGCTTAGATCATATCAAGGCACGGTTGAGTTAAGCTCAGATCAAGTTGAGACGCGGTCGAGTCATCATGAGGCTGGGTCAAGTCCCGCCAATATGGAGTTGAGTTAAGTCGGCCTATGGTGTAGTCAGACCCAGACACAGATATATAACGTTGAAACAGGGTCGAATAATACATAGACACGGTTTGAGTCACGCTAGGATTAGAGTGAGATGTGGTCAACACAAGATGAAATAGTGTGCAATCACACCAGGAGGGAGTTAAGTCACACCAAGAGGGGGTTGAGTCACGTCGAGTCACGGGCGAGTCACGTTGAGACACGATCGAGTCATGCCGTGACGAGGTTGAGTCGTGCTGAGATAGGGTTGAGTCAAACTCAGATCACACCGAGATGTGGTCTAACCACATTGGGATCACACCGACACACGGTTGATAAAGCTCAAATCACGTCGAGACAGTCAAGAAAATTTCGAATCATGCCGAGACGCGGTGGATTCAAAGTTAGATCATAGTGAGATGCAATCTAGTCACCCTAGGATAACGTCGTGATGTGGTCAAATCTCGTAGAGATAGGATCAAGTTACATCGAGATAGGGTCGAGTCACGCTGAGATGCGGTCAAGTCACATTAGATAATGCCTTGATGCAGTCAAGTGATGCCAAAACCAGGTCAAGTTATGCACAGACATGTCAAGTGATGCCTAGATAGGATTGAGTCGCGCCGACAAGAAGTTGGAATGTTGTCGATTCCCGTCGAGATGAGGTCGAGTCACTCGAAGACGCAGTCGAGTCAAGCCGAGACAAGGTCGAATTAAGGTAAGATGAGGCCGAGTCATATTGAGACATGGTGGAGTCAAGCTAGAATCACTCCAAGACGCGGTCGAGTCACGCACGTATCACTCTGAGATGCACTCGAGTCATGCTCAGATCATGCAGGAATGGGGTCGAGTCACATAGAATTGCGGTCGAGTCATGCCAAGATGAGTCGAGACATGTCGAGATGCGGTCGAGTCACATTGAGACAACACTGAGTGACGTCGCCACGAAGTCGAGCGACTCTAAGATGGAGTCGAGTCACGCGAGACTAAGTCGAGTCATGCCAAGACGAGGTCGAGTAACGCTAATATGCAATCGAGTCACGCTCAAATCATGCGAAGACCCAATTTAGTCTCGCATGGATAACAAGGAGAACCGTAACGTCCCACAAAAATAATGTAAATTTAGAGGAAAACGTCCTGACAATAGCTGGAAACGACCTTAGGAACGGCCAGGGGTATCCATTCCCCAAACTATTTCCATACTATGGCAGGACTAGGAATCTTGGGTCTTAAAAGGGAGAACGTCTAAGCGAATGATATGTTTAGGCTGTTCGACCTGGCATGAATTCAAAATAAAATATGTATTTGAGTAGTAAGAGAGAGAAAAACATTCACAAACCGTAGTTGACTCCCTTTTGACAGAAAACTTTACCAAGCTTTAAGAAACACTTCCAACCCCTCCTCAAACACAAAACTTGACGCTCAACACTTAAATCTTCCTAACTTAATGAGGAGACAACTTAGACGAGTCCTAGGGTTTTGGAGTTGTTTTGAAGCAAGGTAACCTCTAAACACAGATGAAATTTATGAGAAAAAGAGTTTGTTTTGTGGGGTTTGTATGGATATTCTTAATGGTATACGTATTTAGCTTGTATTGTGATTTTTGTGGGAGATTTATGATTCTAAGTTTTGGTTCATTTGAGAATTTTTGAGGAATAAGAGTTAGAATGAGGAATTGAGGTTAAATATGAGTTTAATGAGTGAAATGTGGCTTGTTTGTGTGTAGGAGGTGGCATTCGAAATTCAAAGCAGACTTGAGCCGAGAGCCGACTTTGCTAGATTCGAGGTAAGTGCACTGAATCACACTTACCATTGAATGCCTTGCTTCTTTATGGTTAAACATAGTTGGTTGAATCATATATGTTGAAATTCCAGGTAGAGTGTCGTAAAACAGACTTGAATAAGATGTGGAATTGATTCATTGTGTGATGATGATAAGTAGTGACTTGATGTGTGTGTATGAATGGGTTGTTGTATGGACTTATGGTTGAACTTAATGTTTTGGCTAAGCTAAGGTTAAGATGAGATTGATGAATCAAAATGTGTGGTGGTATGTTGAGTTATGTTTAAAAACATGGTTAATTGAGTTTAAGCAATGTGCGTCATTGAATTGAAATAATAAAATGTTGTGCGGTGGTGATAGTTATGTTATGAGTTTGGTGGTTGATTGTATGAAATTATGTAAAGAATGACATTATGAGTTGTGTTCAATGTTTTTAGTGGAGAAATTGTAAATGCTTTAATTGTGTTTATTTATGTTATTATTATCACAACATGAGCATGTATGTATATTCATGATATTGAAAAAAAATAAAAAAGGGATCGGCCCAAAAGAGTGAGAGCTCTAGTTATATAAGGTTTTTTGGCCCAAATGACAGCTCTAATCATTTTAGGGGGATTGGCCCAAAATTTTAGGAGACATCTCTCAAAATTAAGGAAAGACCCTAGGGCATGCATTTGTATGATTTGCATTGGCATTCTTCATTCATATTTTAAATGTTTGGTTTGGTTGGATATGAAGATGAATTGTATGAGTGGATTGTTGTGTTTTTTATTAATATCGTGTTTTAAATGTTTGATTAATGTGAGTATGGATTATGAATGTGTGTGAAAAAATGAGTAATTGGGTTACTTGATGATTGTTAAGAAGTTAAAGGGAAGTATTGTGTTTAAGGTTGTTTTTTGAATGTGGAATGTTTGAGGAAATATGTAGAGTTTAATTGGTATGAAATGTTAAGTGTTAAATGTTGTTGTTTTTGGGGTACAGCAGGTCAAAACGGGCTGGGAAACGGCCTATGCAACCTATTTCCCAAGACATTCCACTTGCAGAACCAATCCAGAAGGTAGGAACGTGCTAGTAAATGGCCGATGCAAACCGTTTCCTAAGCCATCCCACTTCCAAGAACAATTCAGCAGGGTGGAAAGACCAGGAGAACGGTTTGAGCAGGCCGTTCCCCAGGTCATTCCCGTTCATCTGGCAACGTAAAAACCAATATGTTTAAGGGAAAAATGGGAATTACAATCAACCTAATACATGGTAGTTTGGTATAAACTAAGATCTATGGCTCTTAACCTTGAATAACAAACTAATGTCTATTGAATTAGAAAATATAGGATGAATTTCCCTATCCTTAATATCTAAAACATCTAACACACTTTATCAATGAGTACTTAAGCATTAACTACTTTGGTAAGTGTTGTAGGTGTACTTACTAGGTATTTAGTTACTCACGTGCATGTGTGATTTG
>CANYCX010494710.1:0-22023 GCA_948193385.1 Breynia disticha f. nivosa
AAGCAATTAAGCTTATACATCAATCGATAATCAACCATACGAATATGATCCAAACATAGGT
This sequence comes from Breynia disticha f. nivosa, assembly GCA_948193385.1. Classification (NCBI taxonomy): domain Eukaryota; kingdom Viridiplantae; phylum Streptophyta; class Magnoliopsida; order Malpighiales; family Phyllanthaceae; genus Breynia; species Breynia disticha. Next base: position 62 of record CANYCX010494710.1, read on the forward strand.
CAATTAAGACCATATCACAATTAAGACCATATCAAGACTCAATCCATACACGTCATTTTCCACATTCCATGTTCAATATGATTTATAATCAATCAATCATAAAGGACATCAACCATATATCACTTAAACATATGAACCAAACAATTACATTGTTTATATGGTTCATCTATAATCTAGCAACTCAGCATAGCATTATACCAATTCTAAAAGAAATAAGCCTAAAGAAAAGATTTAGGAATTCACTCGTAAGTGTAAGGGCACTTATATGTAAACATAAAACACTTACCTCAAAAAGCAACAAAAGCTAGATGCTAAGATAGCTCAATAATCATTCCTCATTCGTAAAGATTCTACTGTATGTAATTCACAACATACAAATCATTAATTAGCCATTCATATATTGATTCTAACCTTAGAATAATCAAAACATCATTTGTAAGCCATAAATCATCTATATGTCAACCATTTGTAAACCTTTGTTTTCCACACTTTTCCATCAACTCCTCTACCTAATTCCTTTTCTAACACATAAATACATTCAATACCAATCTCTTACACCTTGCTCTATCATTTCCAGCAACTAAAACCTCGTACAACTCAGCAAATAACAATCCATAAGCTTTATATCAACCTTAAATAAACCATTCAAACTTTTCTACCACCTTACCTTATTCAACTTAGGTTGAGTATTGCAAGAAATAAATCTCTAACTCACTTTCTCTGGTCAATTTTCACTTTTCTCTGCTCTTTCTCCCTCTCTTTTGCTTTGGAGTTGAGGTTTTGTATTCTTAAGTTTCTGTGAAGTTCTCGATTCATCGACTTATATATTTTTTTCTAGATTTCAGCAATCCACGCATGGTGGAATGTGAAGTACGCGTGGTCAGCACGACTGCACGTAATTTGCTGTCCACTACGCATACTTTCAATTTTCAACAATTTTTTTATTTTTCTTGATTTATTTCATGTCAACCTTAAATCAATCTTTATATATTGATGTTTAAACATTTATTTTTCATAAATTTACCACTAAAAATTCCCAGGATGTTACACATGATCTCACGATTTATTTTTCATGTACAATATACATAATGCTAAGTCAAATCAAAAGTATTTTCCATGATAAGTAGTAATTAAAATGAATCCCTACAATAGTAAGTCATAATCTTGCCTTCTTGATTCAAACCACTTCAAGAATCTCAAACGTCAATCACGTACACTAGGAGTCTTAGGTTTGCACTTTTTTCTTATTTAAGTGTGGGTTGTGAATATGATTTGTAACGTAAAATGTATGGTCAGACCTAGTTAGCATAAAATAGGCTTTTGTGCTTAACACTTAATGTGTTAGCCCTTTTGATCCAAGATTTGTGTATTGGACATGATTGGGAGTTTCCTTACCTAAGTAGCATAAACTCTAGGTGTACAAGCTCAGCTTGACAAGAGTGTTATTACAAAAATTGGATCTTGGCCCATTAACAATCACTAACAAATGAATTGTTTAAATGGATATCAATTCGATTTTATGGTATCACTTAAGACCCTGACTAATCTAGTTGATCTTTATTCTGTAGGTTGAAACAAACTACAAACATGAATACTTTCACTCTACAAATAATTATCGAAAGGGAGAGGCTTAATAGTTCAAATTATCTAGACTGGTATCAAAATTTATGGATTGCCCTCAAACAAGAGAAGAGCCTTTATGTTTTGGATGCCCATGTTCCTCTTAAGCCAGCTAGGAATTGAACTGTAATCCAAGAGGAAATTTATAAGACCAAGACGAATGATTCCAACAATGTTACCTATCTTAAGATGGCAACGATGACTCCTAAACAACAAAAATAGTTTGAGAATATGGAAGCATATAAGATTATGGTAAATTTAAAACTTATGTTTCAAAAATAGTTTGAGAGGTTTTCTACCACAAAAGCTCTGACCTCTCGTAGGATGACCCCAAGTACTTTAGTTAGTGCTTCTGTACTAAAAATGAAAGGGTATCTCGATACTCTTGAGAGGTTGGACATAGGAGTGCCTAAAGAGTTGGCCACAAATTTGATTATAGGATTATTGCCTGAGTAATACGACTAGTTTATCATGAAGGTTATTATGTATGGAATGTCCAAATGTATGATGGAGCTACCTGGGATGTTGAAGACACAAAAGGAAACCTGATTACAAAAAAATAGATCACATGTTCATGGTCTAAGGGAGACAAATTAGGAAAGAGATCAGGAAGAGAAAGTGAAACCCATAGGTCTTAAGCCCAATAAGAGAGGGTGGAAATCTAAATCCTTCTAATGTAAGTAAGCCAAAGCTCAAAGAGAACGAGAGTACTTGCTTCCACTGCAACTAGATTGGACAAAAAGAACTATAAGCTCTACATGGAAAAGCACAAGAGGAACGAGACTAAGACGTCCAGTTTAGGTATTTAATTTATTGAAACCTAAATATTTCTAGCACTTTAGCATTTATACTAGGTATGGATGTTCCAATATTTTTGTTTTAAATATGTAGGTACAAAGAGGTAGTTTTTTGCTTAAAAAAGGGAAAAAAGGAAGGATGAGCCTCTTCGTGGAGGCTAAGGAACACCTAGTCTTTTGTTGGTCGTCCTCTTCAAGACTTAGATTTTATTCTCTTTAGATTATGAATAAAATGTTACTGTAATCCTAGCACCAACATTGTCATTAAACTATGACTATAGTTAAGGCAACACGTTTTATCTTCCCTTTATCTCTGTGCAGAAAGATTGATGAAAATCCTTGAATATATATCTACAGGTTTAAGTTGGCATATGTGAGACATATGTCCGTAGGACCTTAAAGAAAAATATTATATTCTAAATATCCCTAGTCAGTCACTACAATGGGAATAGTAGGTGAATTAAGACTAGCATGCTTTTTCTAACTTAGTGGGTTCGATCCTACGAAACACAAGGGTATAGTGTACCAGTCAAAAATCATGGATACATGTCTAGAACATGTTATTTAGAGTAGATCCACAAATGAGAACATTGAATGGTTCTGAATCATAAGTGGTTCTCATGTGCAAGTCTTACATAAAAGTTTTAAGACTTAAAATCTTTATAAAACTCTAGATAAAATTGTGTATACTTTAACATACACCTAATGTTCTCGTAATGGAGTGACAAGAATGGGTATGATTGGTATATATTATTTCATGTTAGAGATAATGAGAGAATTAAAGGGATTACTCACTCTTTATGAGAGAGAAAATCTCACTGGCCACTTGATCAGTGAACTGGGAAGTGTGTGGCCACATCCAGATGAAATAATGAGTTTAATAATTATCTAAAACAGTTCATTGTCACTGAAATATCAAGAAAAGGAATTTACTTAATAAGGATGACTATTACATGCCTTATGTAACTTCGACATTTTAGGGTAAGGAACTTTGTAAGATTGCTTTAGGTCAAATGGATGTCACCCTATCTTCATTTAATTTGGGTTGTCATAACATCTTGCTAGAGTGTGTTTATGATCTTCAGGAATTTATATTTCCTAATGCTAACATTAAATGAAACTAAAGGACCAAACACAAAAAATTGGGTACAAGGGTATTTTTGGTATTTCCTTAAAGGTTACATACTTGGGCCAATTTATTGAGAAAATGTGTGAGGCTTTAATTGGGTAAATTTTAGGACAATGCTATAGAGTTAATTACCTGGTATGCCTTCTTCAGTTTGTCCATTTTAAAAAAATACCCTCATTCAATTTGGTTTTAAATAAATGCACATGTTGAGTTTTTATTTTGTAAAAATGCCTATTTAGAGTTTTAATTTTAAAGTTATACCCAAATAATTTTTTTAATAAATGTGTATTCTTTGAATTGTTTTGTTCAGATTCAATTTAAATGATCAATGTTATACTTATTTGAATAATATGCTAGTTATTTTATGTTATTTAAACTAAATTATTGTGTGATTAAATAAATTGTTATTTGTCGATTTATTTGAACAAATCTGTGCTTTTAATTTGAAAATTCATTTGAAATAATATGCTGTCAATGTATATGCTGTTTGAACAAATTTGAAAATTTATTGTCAATGTTGTACTTATTTGAACAATATGCTGGTTATTAATTTGTCAATTTATTTGAACAAATTTGTACCCTTTTGAACTTTTTTGAACTAATTTATGCATGCTTTATTGATTTTTTTAATCAGATTTAAACATAATTTTTGTTGTATGCTTTTTTTTAGTAGTTTAACTTTCTTGAACTAATTTGTAGTCATTTTAAGTCTTTTTATTTAATTAATTTTGCACTCATGTTATGTTTAATCATTTTAAATTGATTTTTAGGTTTTTGTGATTATTATAGTTTTGTTGAATTTTGTTGATTTTTATCATATTTGAACATAATATATGTTGTTTGTGTTGATTTTGGTGTTGAATTTTATTGAAATAAATTGTTGTGTGATTAACTAAATTATACTTTGTCAATTTTTTTTGAACTAATGTGTACTCTAATATGAAAATTTGTTCGGATGATCAAATTTGAATTTATTTGATCAAATTTGAACTTTTGAAAAGTAATCGATGCTTTATTTTAAAATTTAGTTCAGATGATCAAATTTATACTTATTTGATCAAATTTGTACATTTTAAAACCTTTTTTTTTGACTAATATGAGTATAATTTGAACATTTTTTCAACTGTCTTCATATTTGTTTCTTTTTTTGTCTAACTGATCTATGTAGGATGTTGAAAAGGACTTTTTTGGACATATTATGCAGGATGCGAGGTTGAACATAATTTAATAAAATCAGACATAATTGATTTAATTTGAATATTTTCAAAAGAAAATATCCATAAATGAGATTTTTAAGGACAAAGTGAACATTATTGGTCATTTTATTAACAATTTTTAAACTAATACAGACTAAATGTAACGCCTAAAACATTTGTCCATTTTAAATTGAGAATAATTATTTTGATTAGAAATGAAATATGTGAGTGTGTTATTTGATTCCTTGCATGTGCTGAGGAAGTTGTATGAATGTGGTTGAAACTAAAGTAACGAATCTTTTGTTTTCAAATGAAATATTAAAGGATGATATGAGGTATGTTTAGGTGTTAAATAAGATCTAATTCAATGTGGATTATGTTTAATTCATGCGGGAAAATGATATAGACGCATGGCATAAGTGAATGGAAGTTAAGTTATGAGATCGAGGAAAAATGAAAAGAATAGAGGAGATGCAAGTCGATGTGTATGATAGTTTGACTTGATCTGGATATATATGTTAATTCAAGGTTTATTGATGTTTAATTAGGTTGAAATGATGTTTATATTAAGTGGGAAGTATGTTTGTACAAAGATATACATGTTAGGCATCAAAAGAGGTAGGAAAAAGTGAAGTGTGGCAGCCTATAAGGAAGTAACGTACGTTAACTTGTATGTAAACCACATTATTCATCTAAACATATGAATAACATGGGTTATTTTTATTCGGAAAATAACCCACGTTATTCAACCTGTTTTGCCCAGAAATTGATTTTTTCTAACGTACGTTAATTTGCAAAATAACGTACGATAACGGAAGTCTGGACAGCTCATTAAAAGGCCGAGAACAGCCACAAACGGGGGAAAACACACCCCAAACCTCTCAAACACTCTCCCAACGTCCCAAACCCATTCCTAAGTCTTCCTAAACACATAACCTACCAACAAACATGGATATTTCAGCGGATTAACAGTGAATCGAGCCTCAACTCCATCCTTTCTCCCTTTAGGGTTAAAAGCTACGGGAAAAGGTAAGAATTTCCGATTCAAGGCTAAAATGTCAATGAAATTAGCTGCATTTAGTAGGGTTTTAATGGGTTTTTGTTGTAGTTTACGATTCCATAAGCCTTTAACCTTAAAACATAAGATTTTGTGAGATTTGAGGAATTTGGGTTTTAGGTGATTTTGGGAATTTCGGGAAAATGGTGAGAAATGTTGAAATATGGTATATTATTGGTTAAACTATAGTAAATGTGATTGAATGTGTGTAGGAAATAACAAACGGAACCCGAATCGGAGATTTGGGGCCGAATCGAGTCGCGGGGATGCGAGGTAAGTGCTTTTATGCCACTTACTTGATATCTTTGAATTGTTAATTGTTGGTTCTTGGTTGTGTGATGCTTCTTGATGTAAGATTAAAATGAATTAGCAATTTATAACCATGTAAGTGTAGGTTATGTATGAAATGGCTTACTAATGAGATGAGATTATTGCTAATGGAATGAATGAGCATTGTTGGCTTGTTTGGAAGGTGTCATAATTCCATGGAAATGTGTAATATGATGTTCTTAATGAAAATGAAAATGAATTAGGGCTTGATACGTATGTAAGTGCATGTTATGTGAACGAAATGCTTACTAAAGAATGTAGTTTCACTTGTAAGGTTGTTGGGTGATGATTGTTATCGATTGTATGATTGTGTTGTGGTGAAATGGATTCTTACAAATCAAATATGTGGACATTTTTAGTTGTTTGGAATGTTTTGAGTGTGTATAGAATGTATGTTTCCTTTATGGACAAGTGGTATGATCATAAGTAATAAGCTTATGATGGAATTCGTATGGTATGTGTATATACGTATTATGAGTACAATGTTATATGAATGCTTTGGCCACAAGTTGACATTTATTAATTGTTTAATGAATTGTGTGAGCATTTATGTGCATGATGGGAATGTTCCTTATTGTCTTATGATGAACTCTCCGTGAGCTGCAAAATGTTGTATGTTGATTTTGCCACGAGTTGGCCATGTGTATATGTTGGCTTATGAGCAATATGGATTGGTTTGTGGAACATTCGTATGCACGTGATTTGAGGAAAATTTGAGATGAAATGCATGGATTTGCATTCATACATATTGTGTTGTGTTGGCATGAATTTGTGCGTGTTCATGCATCGAGAAAAGGAGCTTAAAGCTAACATGTGAAAAGATGGGGGATTAGCCCAAATGTTGAGAACACAAGAGCGAGCCTCTTAGTGTTATGTTTATGCGGAGCGAGAGCTCAATGTCGGGTGAGTCCCGATGAATGATATGGGGGATTAGCCCAAATGTATAAGAAAACGGGGGATTAGCCCAGATGTGACTTAATTCTGGGCCAGTCCCGATGATTGATGCTGAGCGAGAGCTCGATGACTGGATGCCGGGCTAGAACAGATGATTTGAGACCCCGAGGTTTACATATGTGTGGATAATGCATTAGCATTGCCCTTGCATTCATTTGGCATACATGTTATTAATTTGCACGGAAAATGAATGCTTATGATTTGGTTGTGACGTGAGCATGATGTATGATTCAATGATATGGATTCGTGTATGAGTTATGAATGGTTTTCACTTTGAACAAGAAATCAATGTTATTGTATGATGGTTAGTATTGTATGGTTGTCAGGTAATCGTATGCATTGTAAGATTATATGTTAATTGTATGTATTATACATTGAGGATTTGTCTATGGTATGAGAAATGAGGGTTGTATGTGAATGTGTTAAGGTTGAAAGAGAATGTGGTTGTACGATTATATAAGTGAGGAAATGATAAATGCACATTGATTATGGTTGATTATGTTGTGTTTAGTCTTGAATAATCATAAAGGACTTAGTGGCTTAATGTTGCGTTAAATGGTATGGCAAAATTTAGATGTGGAGGACATAGAAGAGCATAAGTGCTCGAATTTATAAGTGTGAACTATAGAAGGTTGAACAATGAGTAAGTTGATGTAATTTGGTTGATTGATCATAATAAAGGTTATGAATCCTATGTTTAATGGAAAGTTAACATGTTTGAGTGTTTAAAATGATGGTTAGATATGCTAAGTGAAGGGTAAAGTGTGTATGTATGATACCCAATTCGGATTATGGGCAGAATGCTACTGAAGGGTAATTAACGTACGTTATTGTGTAATTAACGTTCGTTAATCCATGTAAACATACGTTAATTTCCTGGAAACATACGTTATTCTTCACCTGGGTTTGTAGTTTTGGTTAAGGATGAATAACATACGGTAATGACTGATAAACCTACGTTAATTTAGAGCAGAAACCCTATTTTGGCCCAAATAATGTTCTAATGATTATCTAAAGTACCCTAATGATTTAAAATGGGTTTCTTAGCAAATAAACAAGTGAAAGGGAATGTATAAACACATGAATGATTGATGTGACATGGCTTTAGGGCGCCATTAGGGAAGGTAGATCGGGATGGGTGAGGACTCCCCTGCACCCCAGCATGTAGCGACACTGAGGGACAACCTTACTAAGTATTTAATAAATACTCACCTGTGTTTTGCTGGACTCTATGCAGAGTGACAAGGACCAGAGACGGGACAACGTGATCGGCGAGGCTAGCGGTGCGATACTGAAGGTTGAGCTCCTTGTTGCTTTGGGTTATGTCTGTTGATGTTCCTGTACATTTATGATGATTTATGAGAGTTCAAACATGGCATGTAAAGATATTTTCAATTGCTTCCGCATCTTTCGACTCTTGTTTTATGTATCGTGAAGTTTGATTTCTATTAAATGATTTGCAAACTTTATTCCAAGGGATTTCCTTCTCATACTTAATTGGTTTGAAAAAAATAGTGCTAAATTTTGCATTTATTGAAAAATGAAATTTACGAAAATTGGCGTCACATTAAATTGAATGATTTTTAATAAATATTATAAAAAATATGAGTGAATAAAAATAAAAAAATAACATCAACTATTTCAAACTCTTAAACATATTTGAACATTTTTTAACTTAATTGGACAAATTAAGTTAAAAGATTAAGAAAATAAAAAAAAAAGAGAAAATAGAGAGAATAATAAGAAGATAAAATCTGTAGGTTAAAAAAAATATATAGAGAACGTAAAAGAGATCAAAAAAGCGTTAAAAAAGAGAAAGGAGAGATTAGAGGAGAAAAAAGAGGAAAAGATATATTAGAGAAGAAAAAAGAGGGATTAAATTCCTTTATAGCTTTTTCTTTTTTGTCCTTATTAAAAAGTGGGCATTAATTCAATTTTGTTAAAAATTTTGTGCATTTTTGTAATAAGTTTGACATTAGTACATTTTTGGAAAGACGAAACTATAAGGTTATAAACGTGTAACAAACCCAATGTTATATATATAATTATTACAAATTTAATTGTAGAAAATCCTTTTTCTAAAGTATTGCCACAACCTACTTCTTCAAATTGCATAACATACGTCATTAACCATCATAACCTAAAACACACTGCCAAAACAATATCCATTCACTTGCAGCTCCAAGGAGACAACAAAAAAATAGCTCTCCTACCAAAAAAACAACACTCGCAGATTTGATGCTTGAATAACATTTAGAAGGTAAATATTTTAAACCCATTTTATAATTATTATTATTGTAAATTTACAAACTCACAGCAGTTTATTCAAGATATATAACAACATAAAAGTAATCAAATTATTAAACAGTGACATATTTTAAAAACTCAATCAAACAAGTTTACAGTACAAACACACACACACACACACACACACACACACACACACACACACATATATATATATATATATATATATATATAAACATTATAATCACGTAATATAAACATACAAAAAGATGATAGAATTCCCGTTAAGAAAAGGCATACAATATTAAACAAAATATCAATTCATATAAGATATTTAACAATAGACAAATGAAATACAAAATATAAAACATTAATAACAAAACATATTAAGTTTTTAATACGTACACATGATATATTAAAAATTATAAAAATAATCAAACATTAATAAAGACATGTAAACTGTAGTAATAAAACATCCAAAAAATAAACACATCTAGTATGTGTTATACATATATTCACTAAAAAATATGCATTTTTATTTTAAAAAAGGGGAAAAGCAAAAATACTAAAAATTGATGAATAAGAAACTTTAAACAGGAAGATACAAAGAGAAAAATAAAGATTTGGCATATATATTAATTATACATTCGCAAAACAAATATATAAGTGTGTATTCAATAAAACATTTTTATTTTAAAGCACACATTTTCAAACAAAATACTACAAATGAAAAAGAATACAAAATGTATATATTAACATAATATATAATAAAATAGACACAAAAAATCATTTATACTATTTAAAAAATCAGTAATAAATTATGTATTTACTTTACATTCAATAAAAATAAAACATATCGAGTATTTATTACAAAACCTATATTATATAAGAAAAAGAAACACACATTTATATAAATAAAACACTACTATATTTTTAAAACACAAAAAAACATCGAAAAAATTTGTAAAAATTTGAATAATTAAAAACTTTCAACAGGAAAGATACAAAATAGAAAAATAAACATTAAACATATGCATTGAGTATATATCCATAAAACAAAAATATTAGAATGTAATCAACAAAAATATACTTTCTAAAACATATATTTCTTTAAAAATTTACTGCTAATGAAAAAGAATACAAAAAGTATATATTAATATAATATATGATGAAATAGACACAAAAAAATCATTTATACTATAAAAATTTAATTTTACATAAAAATAACTGCATACATAATTTTCTCAAATGACAAAACCTTATAAATGGATTGGATAATTATAAAAACAAACATATATTAGAAAGCCTTCTTAAGAAGTTTATACTAAGTTTATATTCATGTATAAAACATTTTTCAGAAAACAATTTTTGTCTGCATAAAACTACATATGCCAAATCAAAATAAACTAAAACAAAGTTTACATATCATATGTATTATGTATATGAAAAAATTCATTTACAAAAGGTATACTAGCACGTTTAAAAAACACTGACTGTCAAAAAAATGTCTTAAACAAAGAAGGGAGGCTAACAAGAAAGTAGAACAAACAACAAGAGAGAGAAACCTTAAACAAAGAAGATGAAACAAAGAAAGACAGAAAAAACAAGAAGAAGAAAGAGAAAAGAGAGAATGAGAATGAGAATGGAGAAAAGAAAAAGTCTGAAAAAATTAGATGTATGTATAATAGTTAGGAATTGTGAAGGACAAGTCAGTTTGTTGTGACTATTCCTAAAAGACTGTTAACAAACAATAAATACAATGAGAAAATGAAAGGGCGCAAAAATTGAAGCGGCAAAAATGTTTTTTAGAAATAAAAAATGAAAAGACGTAGTTTATATTAAAAGATAAAACAAAGTTGGTTTCATACATAACAAACAGGCTACAAGTGGGCTTGAAATATACATGTCATACAAACCGTAAAAGTGAAAAGAAAAGATGGCCTATTACAATCTGTAAAAAATAAATACAAAAACAATCTTCAAAATAAAGTATGAAAAAAATGAAAAAAATCGTGCGTGGTGTAATTTTCCTTAAAATTTTGATATGGTTGGGCCCAAAACCAAGAAAAATATGGCTGCCAAAAATAGAATTAATGATGATTTATTAATTGCTAAATTTGTGGATAAAGACGAGAGAGAATTTGGGTTAGGTTTTATCCTTCTAATTAGGTCTCTTACTTAATCTAAAAGACTAATTAATGTGAGTCAAAGCCACGAATTCAAATTCAAATTAAATACTACCAATTTTTAGACGAGAGAGAATTTGGATTAGGTTTTATCACAATTAATTAAGGGATTTACTTAACCTAATTAATCTACACATGTGGCAAAGTATAAAGACTAAATACACCTCTCACTCTCTCTAGGTTGTAACCCTAAATCTAGAAGAACAAGATTTCTCTCTTCTTTGCTGCCCATGCATGTCCACATACAACCCTCTAGGAAGTTAAGACTTTTTTTATCACATTTCTAAAGCTAGAGTTGCTGAAAATATATGTGTTAGCAAACTAACTGATCATGTGTGTGTGAAACTAGAGAAGGGTTCTGAATTGGAGCCTCTTGATGATAAGTTCCTAGCTATTTAAAGGTTGTATATTCATGTTTTTATAAAGTAGTTAGTTTACAGTTTGTTATATATTCTAAAGAGTTTCAGCTTTCAAGTTTAAAACCCTAACTAGTCAACTAGTTTTCATATGAATCATCTATGGATCTTGGATGATGTTTTATATGGTTATTCATGTTGAAATTTTGAAAATTTTTCCGTTTTACTAACCTATAATAAAGTCATATGAAACCTAACGAAAAGTTTAATGTTGACCCTCTGACAAACATTATTATGATTTTCATGATTGTTTCGATATTTCTTTAGATTTGGTTTTACTATTTAAATTAAAACATCCTATACTTATTACCGTATTAATCATTCTATAATTAATCATATTACTATAAATGTGCGTATATTTTAAAACTTTTCTTATACTATATATATAATTAGTTAACATTAACCATTGATCGTCTTCTTCTAATCTTATTATTGATACATACAATTATAATGTATGTTCAGTATATAGTTTATCCGTTATATACTCAGAATATAGATCTTAATAGCTAACACATCCATGGATTAAGCTTTGTGTTAAGATAATACGCCCTTTATTCTTTATTATGCAAGTTCATACTTTAAGTAGAACTGCTTACCTATTTCACTCCTGGAAATCAATTTCAAACATATGAATAGTTCTCAGGCATATCTTAACTCATTTAACAACATAAACCTCAAAACAACAACAAGCTCATATATATACATATATATATAATAACCATCTCAACAAACAAGTATCTGTCTCAATTCATCACAAAACATAACATATGTGCAAGCAAAACATGCAACAACACTAAAAAAACATCATAGGCCCAGCTCTGATGAGGAGAGAGAAAATGGTCAGGGAGTAGTAGTAGACCCACATGTCAATATGAATCTCTATCTCTGCTCTCTACTAGATCCTGAAACAAACATCGCAGTTGCTTGAGTTGCGGGCTCAGTGATTAGTCTTTAAATTAACCAAGTTATCAATACTAAAAATAAGCATAACATAATAAACCATGTATTTTCGCAACCACTCTTTCTATAAATCACATAACGATATTTCTGTACGTTCGATTGTTTACCATGCAACATAATCGATTATCTGTATAGTAACATAATAATGTACTGTATAAACCCCTCTATAGAAATGATCCTATAGAAAGATCTCTCCCTCTATAGTATCTATGTATGATCGATCATATAACACCAATCCATACCTCATCATATCAACACCATCTCACACCATATCAACACCATATCAACATCATATCAACACCATATCAACATCATATCAACACCATATCTCATCAATTGTAATCGCAACATACAATCGATTAATGTAAAACGTAATGTACCTGTTTGAATTCTTGATTCGTATATACCTGCATTTTGATCGTAGAACCATATATACTTATTACCATCTTTGTACCATTTCCACATTTCATTATTTCTTTGCAAATATATCCTTAAACGATCAATATTCATTGTCACATATTCAATTGCATAATTCACATATAAATTTGTATTTAAAGTGAGTTTGACTACTCACCTGTCAACGTAAATACTCAGACCTCTGCGTGCTCTGCTCCTGACCTAGCGAATTTCTTATATTAAATTCTTGATTTTACAAACCCTAAACCTAACCCTAGAATTTTTTGACTTTATCTTTCATCATCAATTCATTAATCTAAATCAATTCTATTTCAATTATCTAATTATTTCAATAATCCATTCAAGGAAATTCAAAGCTTTCAATAGTAAAACTCGTAAAAATTAACGAAAACTTCCAGTTTTACCTGTTTCGCTTATACCACTAGGTTCTCGGCTCAAAACTACGATTGATTTGATATCTCGAATCTATTTCCTTGCTTGATTTCCAATCTCTCTCACACTTTCCCTCTCTTTCCTTTGCACTCTCTATCTAGCCTTTATTTCGAGCTCTCTAGAGATAATTTGAAGGTTTTGAATCATTTTTCGATCGAGCGAACTTATATTTTTTCACTAAACCAGCCAACTACGCGTGGTGGGATGTGCACTACGCTTGGTCATGCCCCACCACGCGTTACAGTCCACCACGTGTTATTTTCAATTTGGCCTGCCTTTTATTTATTTAACATCAACTATTTATCAACCTTCTTTCAACCTTCCTTAAACTTGTTTCCAACAATTTATTTTTGTCATTTTATCATCAAAATTATTATTTTTATTAAACATTTTGTTTATTATATTAATTATATGATTTCAGGACGAGAATGTTACAAATCTTCCCCCTTAAAGAATTTCGTCCTTGAAATTCATTTCTGTGTTTCCTTATTATCATCTACTCTTGTATGTTTCTATATGCAAATGCAATTACTCATTATAAATAAAACATACCTGTAAATAGATGTGAATATTCTTTTCTTATCCTATCTTCTGTTTTCCATGTTGCCTCTTCCAAATTATGATGTTTCCAGAGAACTTTAACCATTGGAATCTGTTTGGTTCTTAGCTGTTTCGTTCTATAATCCACAATCTGTATAAGCTCTTCTTTATAGGTTAAGTTTTCTGAGATTTGCACTTCAGATTCTGGTATAACATGGGTAGGATCCGATCGATATCTCCTCAGCACACTCACATGAAAAACATATGGTCCAATGTATCTGGGACTCCATTTCCCTTTATTTCTACATCTCATTACTCCTTTCCAGGGCAAAACCTGTAAAAACACCTTTTCTCTGACTTCATATTCCATTTCTCTTCTATGCTAATCATAGTAACTCTTTTATTATCCTGTGTAGCTTTTAGTTTACTCTTGATCAACTCAACTTTCTCAACTGTTTCTTGTACCAATTCAAGCCCTTCAAATGTTTTTGCCCCTTCTCTGTCCGAGTAAATTGGACTTCTACACTTTTGTCCATATAGAGCTTCATACGGTACCATACCAATGCTAGTATGATACTGATTGTTGTAAGCAAATTCCATCAATGGTATGTACCGATCCCAAGAACTCTGAAACTCAAGAACACAAGATCTCAACATCTCCTCTAACGTCTGTATGGTCCTCTTCGTCTGTCCATCTGTCTGTGGATGGAAAGCGGTACTGAAATTCAATTTTGTACCCATCGCACTCTGTAATGTCTGCCAAAATCTAGAAGTAAACTGGGATCTCTATCTGATACTATGGAAAGGAATATCATGTAATCAAACTATCTATTGTATGTACAACTCTACCAACTGTTAAAGAGAGATTCTGATTTTAATTGTTAATAAATGTGCAGTTTTGGTCAATCTATCTACAATCACCCAAACGACGTCTTTACCCAATTGTGTCTGTGGTAATCCTATCACAAAATCCATAATTATTCGTTCCCACTTCTAGACTTTTATCAGAATGGCTGAAGTTTTCCTGTTGGTGCCTGATGTTCAATGTAACACCCAAATTTGACTACCACTTGTTCCTTATTTTATAAATTCTTACCCTCAAGTGGTACCCGAACTTGGATATTATAAGTATTTCAGAATACAATTTAAAATAAGTTCCTTTTAAGGAAAATTTTTTACATGTATTCCATTTTAAAATTTTGCCATTCTCCTAATTCATGTGGAAATTATATGTATATAGGAATTTAAAATATAAAATAACTTTAAAGAAATAATATTTTCAACTAAGTAAATTATAGAAGAAAAGAAAATCTTTTCCAAAATACAACTTAATCAAAACACCTATACACAGAGAATATTTTATGTGCTACATTTGACTTCTATTCATCAGTCCACTTTAGTGCACGACCACCTTGGTTCACCAGTTCCTTGGCATCAGTCGGCAAAAGCTTAAGCATCCTCTTCAATTCCTGCCAATGTTGAATATGGCAGACATAAAATGTAAAATGAGTTTTTACACTCAATAAGCAACACTACCAAAATGGATAACTTCCCTTAGGATTTATACATTTATATAAATTCATGCAATCTTTACAGCATAACTCACCTTTCAAGTTATTATTTAAATATTCAAGCAATTACACATACTGGACCCTTAATCAATCAAGTTCTTAGGCCAACAACAACAAGAGAACGGTTTGGGGAACCAGTTGATTAGGCGTTTCTCCAACCTGTTTGAGTATTCTCTTCAAATTAGAAGTACCGAATGGTTTATGGAACGGTTTGGGGAAACCGTTCTTCATCCCGTTTTGTTCTACTATAATGCTTTCACAGCCAGAATGGTTTAGTGAACGGTTTGGGGTGCCCATTCCTCAGCCCATTCTGTTGTTCTGTTT
The DNA here is from genome assembly GCA_948193385.1 of Breynia disticha f. nivosa. Taxonomy (NCBI): domain Eukaryota; kingdom Viridiplantae; phylum Streptophyta; class Magnoliopsida; order Malpighiales; family Phyllanthaceae; genus Breynia; species Breynia disticha. Next base: position 16,238 of record CANYCX010494710.1, read on the forward strand.
TCCCAAAATTCTGCATTTTACACTTAATAGGTTTATAGCAACATCAACTCAAAGCATACTACACATTGACAATTGAATAGCAAGATTCATAAGTCCAATACAATGCATTTTATGCATCTTACACGATATGAACATAACATCAATCATATTTCCAACAATCATGAACTGTTTTACAACCCGCAACAAAACACATAGCAAACATACTTTACATGAAACACATGACAAACATTCACATCAATACACTATCGACACTTAGTCGTCCTTTCCAAGTCTATGACATACATCATACTTAACATAATCCATACCACCTCAACTTTAATCAATTCCATTCAATCACAATTTAATTCAATTGCAATTTAAGAAAGATAGGCATAAAAGTATGTGTAATACTCTTAGCATTTTCACCAATGAGCTTCAATTAATAAATCACACAAAACTTGATTTGCTAGCAATCACATACGTATGTTCATAGCATAAGTTCATCAAGAATACATCTTATTTAGTATGATAAATGTGAATGCATATGATCTAATCCATTCCTCAACATGATTATACCCGAGATTTCATTTAGACTTAACTCTAAACCTTATTTGGCCTTTCAGTCGGGAGTATGTGGTTATATAACTGGATATCCATATTTATGTAAAGGTTCAAAACCCCCAACCCCTCTCCTGTTCCATCAGAGGTCCGGTCTGCCCTGCAACATGTGGCCCCAGGTAGGTTATTGATATACCCTCAGAGGTCCAGCTTGAGACATGTGATATACCCTTTTTAACATGCTTTAGCATGCTAAACACCCATACTTGGATAGGCATGCTCGAACACTAATAAGTGAACTGAGACTTCCACGGTGCCCCAGTATAGCACATATCAAGTACTATCCGTTAACTATAACGCCCTTACTTGGCCAGACACACTTGAATACTTTGAAAAGTATTGAGACTTCCAATATGCCCCGGTATAGCACATATTAAGTACTATCTGTTAAATTATGCTCCCAAGAGCCATGACCACTCCCTCGTTTTAAATTACCGCTCCTAAAAGCCTTTTTCACTTTGTCACACATGCTCCACATGAGCCTAAATGCATGAATGTCTTGTGCATAATCTATGAAATCAAATCATGCATTAATGATCCAACCATGCTATGCTTCATATTAAAATGTTGATTCATCAAACAATATCAACCAAACTATATTCAATTAGCATAGCCAAAATCACGCCATAGTATACCAAGATAGGATCCAATGCCAAACATAGATTAACATTAAACAACAACACAATCATGTATCATTTCAACATCAAAGATAGGCATAAGAATACTCTGTTCAAGCTTAAACATTTCAAGTCTTTATCAAAGTCAAATGTATGGACTTCCCCAAGCTCATACATGTTACAATTCACATTTATTCAATCCATCATTCTAAAACAAATATAAATCCCATACAATCAATCTTTACCCATATAATCATTAATCAATATTCCATCTCATGGTAAAATTTATCCATAACCATAGCCTTCATACATTTGTACAACTTGTATAAATGTTATTTTACACCATAAGAATAACTAATGAAGGCAACATAAGCATATACAAGCAATCGGACTCGTTTAGACTCAAACAATCACATTTTTTATGGTTTGAACAGTGCCAAACGGTTTGGCAAACGGTTTGGCCTAAACCATTTGACAAACCGTTTGCCTCATCTGTTTTGGTTGAAAAATGAAACTGTTTGGGGAACTAGTTTCCCAAACCGTTTGGACCCCCTGAAACCAGCATTTTGCAATCCAAACACTTAAACATTTAATCCAGATCAATTCTTAACTTCATAATAACATTGTACCAAAACAAACACATAATTTAATCCTTCCATCATGGTATAAACACAAGGCATTCACTTCATACCCTTCCAATTATCAAAATCATTCACTAGCCAAATTAACCACTCATAATTATTCAAAAATACCACCAACCATTCACAATCATATATTCACACATCAAACTCTATATCCATTCACATTTTCATAAAACCTCAATTCATCGAGCATAACTCATATAACAGAAACGTCAACAACCATTCATAATCACATTCCATCGTATATTAATCATCACCTAGGGTATTCAAGTCATACACGTAATAACATGCATAGGGAAGAGGTGCTCATGTTACTTACCTTAGCAAAACAGTCCAAGTTTCCATCATGAGCCATCCTCGCCATAAACCTGAATTTCCTATTTTTGACAGTATAACTTATATCAATCTCCCCAATCATTAAATCCATGATAAATATCAATGATTCGTATCATTACTATAGTATCAACACTTTCTTCTCTAATTTACTGATTCTTTTCCTTAACACAAATCACCATTAATATACTAAACAAGTTTGTTTAGCTATCCATTAATGTCTCATACTAACCACAACACCCTAATCCTTTTAATGCATATGGTTCCTTTTTTAACCCCTTAACTATTCTCTTTCCTCATTCAATTATTTTCACCACAACAACACCCATTCAAAATTGATCATACCTACATCATCAACAGGTTCCAATGAAACTTACCTAAGTAATGGAACTCGAAAAAGAACTCTCGTCTAGAAACCCCAAACTCGTCACTATTCATAGACGAGTTTCAAACCTCGATTTTGGATACCTAAACCAGAATTTAAGACCAAAAATTATTACTATAAGATAGTATATTCCTTAAGCTTCCAATCAAGCTATTATTTGCTCAATTCTGAACCCAAACGGATAAGAAATGTGGTCGGAAAGTCAGGGTTTAAAATCAAAGGAGGAAATCTTACCACAACTAAATCCTCAATCGATTCTAGAGCTGCCCAACACTAGGGTTTCACGAAGAACAACGTTTTCTAGGGTTTTCCCGAGCTTAGAGAGAGAGTAAGGAGGAGATAGACGTTTTGAGAGAAGTGTAGAGAGAGAGGGTTAAAGAGATATATATAAAGTTTGTTTTGTACGGTTTTGCCCTCAGACACTATTTGTTTACCTCCCCTTCATTTTTCTCTTTTTTCGGTGATCTAGAGACCCTAAAATTTTTAATTACTCATAAATTTTCATTTTCTTCAATCCAACTATTATTTAATTAAATCGCGAAAAAATTTTCCAACGTAGTTTCTATACGTATTTTAATTTAAATACCAATTAATCAAAAAATTGAGGGTGCTACAAAATGAGTGCAAAATGTTTGTGAATTGCATTGATACGTGCTGGTTAATTGAGCTTCAATCTTGAGGCCCATATTACACATGGGAGAGATGAGGAATATTTGAGCGCATCAATTGGGTTTTTTGTAATTTTCTATGGTTACAAGTATGGTCGGACTCTTATGTGGAGCAGTTGCCCATAGTGAAATCAGACCATCATCTGAGCATGCTATGCATTTTGGATATGAAATATTGCCCTAAGTCCAGCTGACACTTCAAATTCCAAGAGGTTTGGAGGTATGCAAATGTTCAGTAAAGTGGTTGTGACAAGCTGGCAAGATAATTGTGATCTATTACTAAATCTAAGGAACACAACAGATAATCTCATGGATTAGAGCATACACACACCTGACTCAGTATTAAGAATGTTATAATGCGTAGACTAGGAAGCCTCTAGAAATGTCTCATCCAACCAAATACACCAGGCAGCCTTGAGCGTAAACTTCAGAAAGAGTTAGTGTTGCTATTACACCAGGAGGAAGCCATGAGGAAACAATAATCAAAAGAGAAATGGATAACATTAGGAGATGGCAATACCAGATTTTCCCATACGGTAGCAACAGTTCGACGGATCAAGTGCAGAATCACTTCTATTTTCACGAAGGAGGGCTAATTGATATCCGCCAATGATCAGATTAGGGAAGTGGCACGAGCCTATTTTAGTAATTTATCCTCCAAAGAGCAAACTACAGAAGTGTTGTGCACCAAAGTAGGTTTCAATGTGTTGGACAAAAGGGCACTTAATATACTAATAAATGATCCAAATGAGAAAGAAATTTACGATGCTCTCTTTGATATGAATCCTACCAAAGCAGCCGGTCCAGATGGCTTCAACGCAGGCTTTTATCAGTCTCAATGGCATAAGGTAAAAGCTAACCTTATAAATAAGTGCAGGGAGGTGTTCTCACAGTACACAAGTGTTAAGAGTTTCAATGACACTCATATTGTACTCATTCCAAAGAATAATAATCCTGAAAACATGATGCAATTTAGGCCGATTGGATTGTGCACTGTTAACTATAAGATTTTAGCTAAAATTATAGTTAACCAGATCAAACCTTTTATAAGTTATCTGATTTCAAAAGATCAGTCCAATTTTGTTCCAGGTAGGCAGATGATGGACAATATTATTATTGTCCAAGACGTTATTTATAGCACACGAACCCAGAAAGGCAGACATGGCATTTTCCTTATAAAGGTAGACCTCGAAAAGGCCTATGACAAAATCAATTGGGATTTTATCCAGGAGTCTCTCACAGCAGTAGAATTCCTACCAGAGCTGATTCGTATTATAATGGACTTTATTGCCTCAGTGAATCTACATTAATATGGGAGGGAACTCTGTTTAAGAGCTTTACTCCATCCCATGGAATTTGCAAAGGAGATCCGTTATTGCCATACATATTTACCATATGCATGGAGAGACTTGCCCACACTATCAAGGATGTTATAGAGGAAAAGCATTGGACTCTCATCAAAATTGGAAATGGTCCCCTGCTGTCTCATATTTTCTTCGCCGATGATCTCATCCTTTTTAGGGCTTGTTCCATTCAGCAGGCCCAATGTAACATTCTGAAAATTTTTCTGTCGATAAAAGACGTTTAAATTGATAATTAAAAGTTAATAAATAAGGTTTATGTATGGTTGATATAAGGTGGATTGGAAAATGAATTAGAGAAATAAAATTAATAAATGAATAAAAATTTATTTTTCGGAATAAGACAGTACGCGGAGTGGAACCATAGAGCGCGGTATCGTTCCGACCCCGCGTACTTGTGCGCGAATCCGCGTACTTTTCTAAATGTCAGAAAAAAATAAATGGGGGACACAATTATGCCTTTTATGAATATTCAACTTAAAGTAGATCTAATTCACCTATTTTAAACACAATTCCAGCAGAATTTCAGAGGATTTAGATCTGGAGAGGAGAGGTTGAGTTGCTGGGAGTTTTTCTGGAGATTTTGGTGGAGAAAAGTTCATCCAAAGTTGAGGTAAGACTAAGGTGTACATCTAGTTGATTTTAAGTTTTTGTGGAGTTATTGAATGAAATAAATTCTGGAAAAATTAAGGTTTTGATGTTGGAAAGTATGGATTATTTCTGGAATTTATTTGGATGATTTTGTGCATGAATAATGGTTGAAAATGAAGTGGATATAAGGTTTACTTATAGCTGACAATTGGTTGATTTGAATGGATAGTGATGAATTTAATCATTCCCATGAAAGATAATAAATTCTGGTATGTTGTAAATTAACATACAGGAGATTTGGGAATTTTTGGGAAGGGTTTTGAGGCTGTAGATTGTTGGAAATTCTTGGATTGAAAGGTAAGTGTACTTTCACTTACATGCCATTAAATTTTTTATGCTTAATATTATTAAGTATGAAATCTGAAATTATATTGCAAAATAGTTACATGAAGAATCAGTAGAAAAATGGCATAATAGAATTATTTTGGTATGCAAAAAGATGAAGTTATTAAGTATACTTACATTTATGTAAAATGCTATATTTTCTGTATTTATGCTTAAAATTGGTTAAGTATGATTTCTGTAATTATATT
>CANYCX010494869.1:0-20761 GCA_948193385.1 Breynia disticha f. nivosa
GTTTGAGAGATGCCAAGATGGACAAAAGCTCTGTCCACGATGTTGTCCTTGTTGGTGGTTCTACTAGAATTCCCAAGGTCCAGCAACTGTTGCAGGATTTCTTCAATGGCAAGGAGCTCTGCAAGAGCATCAACCCGGACGAGGCTGTTGCTTATGGTGCTGCTGTTCAGGCCGCTATCTTGAGTGGTGAGGGTAATGAGAAGGTGCAAGACCTCCTGTTGTTGGATGTTACACCTCTTTCCCTTGGTTTGGAAACTGCTGGCGGTGTCATGACTGTTTTGATTCCAAGAAACACCACCATTCCCACAAAGAAGGAACAGGTCTTCTCTACTTACTCTGATAACCAGCCTGGCGTGCTGATCCAAGTTTATGAAGGTGAGAGAACAAGGACTAGGGACAACAACTTGCTCGGTAAATTCGAGCTATCTGGAATCCCTCCAGCTCCCCGTGGTGTTCCTCAAATTACTGTGTGCTTTGACATTGATGCTAACGGTATCTTGAATGTGTCTGCTGAGGATAAGACCACGGGACAGAAGAACAAGATCACCATCACCAATGACAAGGGTAGACTTTCCAAGGAAGAAATTGAGAAGATGGTTCAAGAGGCAGAGAAATACAAGTCTGAGGATGAAGAGCACAAGAAGAAGGTAGAGGCGAAGAATGCTTTGGAGAACTACGCATACAACATGAGGAACACAGTGAAGGATGAGAAGGTAAGTGCCAAGTTAACTCCAGCAGACAAGAAGAAGATAGAAGACGCCATTGAGGGAGCAATCCAATGGCTGGACAGCAACCAGCTTGCAGAGGCAGATGAGTTTGAGGACAAAATGAAGGAATTGGAGAGCATCTGCAACCCAATCATCGCCAAAATGTACCAAGCCGGAGGTGATGGCGAAGCTCCCATGGATGATGATATTCCAGCTGGAGGCAGCGGTGCTGGCCCCAAGATTGAGGAGGTTGATTAAGCGTCATTCTCGGTTGGGTTTTTGTTTGAGTTTATTATTATCAAGTTTCGAATATTTTGATGGAATATTTTTTTGAGGATATTGGGAAGTGGTTGAAAGCCAAAGAACTATGTTCGTTGGGTGTTTAAGCTCATGATTGATTAAGGGCATATTTAATTATTTGATTTCTGTCGTTAGCATCATATACACAGCTTCAAATAACCTGTGTGTTATTTGTGTAAATATTTGATTTTTTGGTGATATTTGTCTAAATGGCTGGGAGATGTTGATAGCGTATAGTCGTGTGGAATGTAAAGACAAGAAGATACTCCCCTTTTTATAGAACATTTTATTTTCATATATATTATTTATTGTTTTTACGGAGTAGGAGTTATTGATTACAATTTTGGACTTTTGAAGATGGTGGTAGTGGATGCGGGAAACGTCAAAGCTCTATGCATACACTATTCTCCTAAATGTTTGTTTCAATAACCGACGACCACTGTCCCATAATTTACTCAATTATTTGTACTTCCTCCAACTTCCCTCTATTTATACAACACACAAATGAAGTGAGTGAGTGAGTGAAACTGTTCCATGTTGGAGCATCTAAAATTTCATTTCTCCTACTCCTTTCATCAGATTTTCACTTCACGCGAACCTTGTTGAGGGCAGATTTTTGTGGGTAATTTGAATGTGGATACCCATCATAATAAGTGTAGTAGTTTCCATCCCATACCACCATATCAAGACGCCAGACTTGACTTTCAGAGATTACATCGTATGATATCATATAGAAATAAGACAAAAGTATGATAATTTTATAACCATATAATTCGATAAACACCAACAGCCATATGCTAACTGGACGCATGGGAGCAAAAAACCATGGACTCAGACCATAACTCGCAAATTACAAATCTGTTATTCTTTTTTCAGAGATTACTTCCTATGATATTGAGCTGCTAAAGAGCAAGCAATGTAAGCAACTTGTGGGAACTGCCGTCTTTCATGTCAGGTTAACATCAGATCATTGCCTCCCAGGTGCGGACGGAGGCATACAAGTACTTCGTGTTCTTCCGGTCCCTCGCGAAGTTTCGGAACCAGAATTTCCAGGACTGAACCCGGACAATGATAGTATGCTTCAATATTGGCGTCTTCAGGGATTCTGGTCGGGAGTGGGATCTCCCGGACAAATTCCCCGGGTGGGCAGTGCTCGGAAGCTAGATCAGTAAGCTTGAATGTCCTGTCATGTCTCTTGATGAATGGCATACGAGATGTGCTTACACAAGATACCTTAATTACACCGTGAGTTAGTGTATTCCTCCAAGAAACCTTCACTGTATTCAGATCCACAAAGGGTAAGCTGATAATGATCAAATAACCTTCTTTGTCCTCGTATACCGTTTTTGCAGCTGTCACTGGCCCGTAAACATTCTTCATAACACCGCTGAAATCATGCACCCACTTTGGTTCAGCAGGGTGCATTTCAATGTCTGTCATTCGCTCAGATGGAGTATTCACACCCAAGTAACACTCGTTGTCGTTCCCATGTGGGAAAAAATCTTTCCTCCTTTTGCTGCTGACAGGCGATAGGTCCATTCCGTCACTATTGCTGTGATTAGATGGATTTGTTGACAAATTGAGCACCGATCCGTTGAGTAGCTTCTTTGAGTGGGAATTAGAGGCATTTGCATTCTTTACAAGGGGAGGTGGTCTATCAAGCTCAAATTCTGTGTTTGGAAGATTTCTCCAAGAGCTGAAATCACTGGCATCTGGAGGTATTGTGAAGTTCAGATCTCTTCCAGTGAGTTCCATCCATCTTTTCTTATCATCCTCATCAAGACCCATGAGACTAGGCGAAGGAACTACCTCGACGCCATGCACACACTGAGGATTTGACAGTCCTCGATAATGCTTCCTCTGCATTCTATGCGACCGAACAAAACCCTTGTCCACACTAAATGGAAATGGACGTTCACCTTGACGAGAATGACCGTTCATGTAGCTCCTCAACTGCATTTTGCCCAATGCATTCTCTGGCCTCTCTTTGAAAACCCACATGTACATGTTCTCCATATCATGTTGAACCATAAAAACATCAAGCTTCAGATCAGATTTATCAAACCCGGAAACTCCATTACTATCCCTGACAATCTTGGCCTTTGATTTCTCATTAAGTGCAGGTTTGAAGTAGAAGCTAAAGAAAAACCAAGCACCCCAAATACTATCAACACGTTTGGCACATTTCCTCCCAGCTTTAGGAACATTAAGGAAAGTTTCTGTCTCACAAACCTGGGGACCAAGTCCAACATCTAATATATCAGCATGTTCAGAATTCCATGACGGTGGAGGCGGGCTCTGTTCAGCAGAAAGTGGCAAATTGATATCAGGTGGGCGGGAAAGAACAATTTGACGATTCATCTCCAAATCCAATTCGTCGTGAGAAGAGGCACTCGAATCCATTGATAAAAGTGTAGATGGGTGATAATTCTCCATTAACAAGGCCGTGAGGTGGGTATCTCTCGTTCTTCAACTTATTCCCAAGAAGAAAATTGTTGCTGGTTGGAGGTTCAATATATCCATATTCATAAGGAATCCAAGGAAGAACAATTCAACAAAACAACCTTATAAGCACCTTCATCAACATATCAATCCCCACAATACCTCCCTTCCATCAAAATCCTAGATTTGCCAATCAGACAACTTAATTCCCTTACAACCCAGATGAAATTATAAGAACAAACAAAAAAACAAGATGCCTAATCCCAACTACATATGATCCAACACTACTTACAAATAACCCTTATTTTCTCTTCTATAAAAAACATTAAATCAACTAAAAGTTGCAATCTTTATTTCTTACATGTAAAAACAGATATAATTAAACTATAAAAATGAATTCTCCAGCTCTAAACACAGCAAAAAATTACAAAATCTCTACAAAGAAATAGAGTTAAAGAGATATCTAAAACTGCTAAAGAAACACAATATCACAACCCAATCCAATAATCTCCCGGAAACCTCCAAAAACAGGTGGAAATATCTGAACCAATATCATCAAATCCATCAAATTAACTTAACCCTCCTAAATTACCACAACAACTCTCCAACATTCTCATAAAAAAAACTAAAATTCTCTTTAACAATAAGGCCTATAAAGAGGAGAAATCAAAAGGGTACCTTTTAAAACAAGTCTCCAATGATGATAGAGCTATATTATTTATGATGCTTCTCATTTCGAACTCATCATCACCACCTTCAATAACTACCATATTGTTATCTTTTCACTCTTATCTTTAACTTTTTATCTTAAAGAAACTAACTTTCCATTAATTCTATCTTCTACGATTCTTGGAGCGAAAAAAAGCGAGAAATATAATGATAGTTGAAGTTGTTAATGTTGTTGAGAGTGTGAACATCATAAGAAGAGCAAAAAAAGACGCAGCGCAGAGTCTGAATATAAGGAGGGTTTCCGGAGGCTGGAGCCTTCACTAGATATTTATTTACAACTACTTTCTGTGCTGTTTATTACCGTTTCTTAACGGTGACGGTGAAATTGTTGTTTTTTTTGTTCCTTTAATTTGGGAAGAAAAGATTAAATTCACTTCACTTTTGAGAATTATTTAGTGACAATATTTTTTTTAGTCATAATAATAATAATTTTTTTATAAATAATATTATTTTTATTATCATAGAATTAAAAAATTTTGTGTTTTTTATTGATGCATAAAAAATTTATTCAGAAAAAAATTATTATTGTCACATGATAATAAAAGTGGTATTGTCATCCAATAATTTACCCACCTCTTGAAATTCACAAAATTGATTTTACATATTTTACAATTATATTCTCTTTTAGTCTTAAATTAATAGATAATTTTAAGAAATTAAGAAAAGTAAAAAATTAGTAATTAAGTTAATTATAATATAGTTAATTTTATAATATCATTGCTATTTAATAATTTACATTAATTGTATAATACATATTTTTTATTAAAAATATGAAAATATTATTAATTTAATAATTTGGAGCAATAGAGTATAAATTTTTATATGTATCTAGTTATCTCAAATCAGTTTTAATATTTTTTATTAAAGATTTTTATTTTATTTTACTGAATTTTATAAATTACTTAAAATTAAAACTATTTTTTACATAACAAATCAAATACTAAATTTAGTTTTTATTATATCTAATAATAATTATAATTATTTATCTTATTTAGCTCTCAAATTATAAAGAATCATAATAAAAGTTTCAACAATATGTGCTAAAATATTGATAAAATGAAGAAGATAATAGAAGGGATCGGTAAATTTTAATATGAGGGCTTATAAGTATGAGTCCCCTTCTGTATTTTACAAAAACTGTAAAGATTACTTAAAATTAAAACTGTTTTTACTGAAAAATAAAATGTACAAATTCATTTTTATCATATCTAATAGTTGTAAATTTATACCTTAACGAGTCCCCTCTTATAGTAAAGCTCCATGAAGTGTTGTTGATAAGGATATAAGAGAAAAGTGATGAGAAGTGAAGATTGGGAATTGTTGTCCATCCATTTTTTTATTTATTTGTTCTTCCCATTTTCTTATGGACCCGACACCTTTCCCTACTTACAATCCAATTTCTTTTCGTCTTCCTTCTTCTTCTCTCTCTTTTTTTCTTGTTTTCTTTCATACATAAGTTTTAGTGGTCAATTCATGTTAGTTATATCGTAATTTTGTTGTATTATTTTTTGTTAGATATCATTATTTGTGATGTAAATATGATAAATATTTACATTTGTGTTATTCGTTTTGTGTTATCTGAAATTGACTTCTATTTGTCACGGACAATGTTACTAGAACCGAACCGAACCGAATATCGAATCGGAAAAGGGATTAATTGATTGGTTTACTGGTTAAACCGGTGGTTCACTTGTCGAACTGGTAATTTAAAATAATATAAATAAATAAGCATACAAAATTATTTAATTTTTAAATTATTTATTTTTTAACACATAAAACAGGTCTGGTTCATCGGTTGAACTGGCCGGTTCATTGGTTTTCACCAATTTAATACCGATTCACTTCAGACTGATTTAAATGGTAAAATCAGACTGGACCTGTAGATAGTTCACCAGTTCAACAAATCAATTTGGTCCAATTTTTATAACATTTGTCACAAAACCTACTGTTAAGTCTAAAAGTCTTATTCGTGTCACTTCATAAACAATGTCCATTTCAAATAGTCAAGTTAGCATGAAGAGAGATGCTATATAAGAAAGGATATAATCTAATTATAGCCACGATAGTCTTAATAACTAATTAACAGAAGAAATAATACTCTTTAATTAGCAAAAGTCACCCATTCAAAGATGTGATTATCGTGTGATGAGTTATCCATATGGAAAGTGATATTTTTTAATTAATAAAAAAAAGTTATTAACAACAATAATTCCTTCTGTGGCACTAACAAGACAGAAACTTCCTCTTTAAAGGCATAAAGATAGAATTCTTGGCCACCATTTTGAAGTCTTCCAACTCCTCCTTTAATGGTGGATGTGCCTATCACTCCTATGTCCTCTCACACCAACTCACGCCTAACCCTAAATATCTCTCATCAAAAGTAGGAATACTTTTCTATATCTTAATAAGTAATTAAGACCGTGCTTATTTATTAATTCATTCGTCTCATGTTATATATCGTTTAAGATTTTACACATGGATTAAGAATATATTTAACATTTTAATTTGGTGTATAATTGACTTTAATACCAAAATTTGATCTGGTGTCAACCAGTCAAAAATAACATATCTGCGCAACAAATAGATACGAGCATCATAGTAAGAACATGGTCGATCCACAGATACGAAAGAAAATTTAACTATCTTCCAAGAGCTAAAAAAGGAAAATTGGTTTGTTTGATTGATAAAATAAAATGGACAAAAAATAAAATTGTAAGAATATTAAGAATGTAAAATTATACATCAATAGAACACTAAATTAAAATTACATTAAAAATGTAAAACTAATAAGAACAATATTAGAACAAAATATCATTGGAAGATAGAACGACATATAATATGAAGAAACATCCTTTTTTAAAATGACATATATTATAAAACGAAAAAAGTAATTATCTTTATTTGGATGGAGGGGAGTGAGAGTAAGATCATCTTTTTTTGACAAATGCTGTAATTTCATTCTACTAAATCGTTGGCAAGAGCCGCCGAAATACAATCAGGAGCAATATAACCCCAAATATGAAGGCCTGGGGAAGAACCAAACGCCCTAACAAGCAGATGAGTAAATTGGTTCGCAGACCTCCTAATAAACACAACATAGACATTAGTCAGTGTTAACAAAATGTCTTGACAATCATGAATTAATAAACCAAAGTATGATTCAGTAAAGGAAGATCCATTGATTGTTGTGACTCCATTGACATAATCAGATTCAATGACAAAATTCGATCCTCCTTTATCTTTAATCCATGATAACGCCTCTCGAATTACAAGGACTTTAAGTGCGGCTGGATCCTTGACGTGTGAAAATTTAATAACTTTGTTTTCCAAGAATAGTCCTAACTCATTATGGCAGATAAAACTTGTGGCACCATTGCTGGTAAAAACCCTTTCTATCAAGTGTTAAAGATTTCCAACCTTTATGAGGCCTCTACCATTTCTCCTTTGCAAGATCCTCTGAGTTCCTTACTATTTGATCGTTGGAAGATAGGAGTTTAAAATGGAGCCAATCTTTAACCAAATCTTGGCTTCTCCTAATTGTATCCAAAACTGAAGGTGGCTTGCTTTCCTAAATAAACAAATTTCTGCTTCTCCAATTAGCCCAGCAAATTGCTCCCATGAGGCTACACGACTTCATGTCAATCTTGTTCATCATGACCTTTAACTAGTCCTGGAAAGATGAAGCAGTAGCAGGAACCCAACCAAGTCCAGACCTTTCCCCAACCATCTTCGTTGTCTTGCACTGAACTAATGCATGCATGGTAGTCTCCTCGTGACATTGACAAAGTGGACATAAGTTATCCACAACAACCTTTCTTTGCAGGAGCCGTGATTTGGTTGACAAACACTCAATTGATGCCCTCCAAAGAAAGTTAACAATTTTAGGAGGGAGATTAAGCTTCCACAACTATTTCCAAAATAGCTCCGATGTACTCACTATACCTCCTCCTTGATTATGAATTAGTTTGTAGCCCTCCTTAACCTTGTAGGTACCAGATTTAGTTCTTGGCCATACCCAACAGTCTTCCACTACTCTCTGGCTGAGTTGTATTGATAAAATGACCTCTTTATCTTCTTGGTTGAACAAACTTTCAATTTTACCCACATCCCAATTGCGTGAATCTGGAACAATTAAGTGGCTCACCTGTAAATCCCTCACATCAGAATCTGGAATCATGGATACAAAACCCGAATCTGTACTAATCAACCATGGATCACACCATATAGATGTTCTGTACCCATTTTCGACCCGAAGCCTACTACACCTCCTTAATATTTCGCTGCCGAACCAAATACTTCTCCAAATAAACCTTTCCAAATCTCCGAGTTTTGCTTCTAGGAAAGAACAATCCCGGAAATATTTTGCCTTCAACACTTTTGTCATTAAGCAATCGAGATTCTTAAGCAATCACCAGCCTTGTTTCGATAGTAGAGCCTTATTGAAATTCTTGAGATCTCTAAAACCATCTGCCTTCAACTTTTCTAACACATAAACGCTCCCACTTCATCCACTTGACACCTTTTCTATCCTCTTCCGAACCTACCAATACGCATTCATAACCCAGTGAATTTCCTCACAAACTATGTTTGGGAGCAAATAAAGACCCATAGCGTAAGAGGGTAACGCTTGTGCCACTGTCTTCAATAAAATCTCCTTCCCGGCTCTAGATAATGGCTTCCATTTCCAAGCCGCAATTCTGCTTGCAATCTTTCTTTTATGAATTCAAAAGCCAACTAGGTATTTACAAGGACCTCTTGCTCGCTAACTCCCAACAACTCTTTAGTTGCCAACCTGATTTGTTCTTCAACATTAGCATTAAAAATAATAGAGGACTTGGAGAAATTTATTTCTTGCCCAAAAGCCTCTCTATAGCTTTTAAGTACAGATTTCACCTCATGAACTTCTGTTAAATTCTTTCAGAAAAACAGGAAAACATTTGTATCTATTTGAATTCATTCCTTGTAAAAGCCCAGTGCTTCCATCACCTTCTTCAAGTAAGTCCACTCCATTCGATCATAGGCTTTGGCTATGTCGATTTTCAACGCAGCATAACCTGTACCACCCCTTCGTTTCCTTTTCAGCCAATGGGAAATTTCATTAGCCACCACAATGTTATCCGTAATCAACCTCCCAGAAACAAACCCGCTCTGTTTTTCGTCAATTCCATTAGGTAAAACCACACGTAATTTGTTCGCAAGAGCCTTCGCAATTTCCTTATAGATCACATTACATAAAGCTATAAGGCGTAACTCCTTCATGCTCGCAAGCCTATGTTTTTTTGGGATGAGAACCACGTTTGTTCCATTTATGTCTTCAGGTAGGCTTCTTTGGTTTAACCAGTTAATACAGGTTGTCGTTACTTCCTTTCCCACAATCGACCAATATTTTTGATAAAATGCTAGATTGAACCCATCCTCTCTAGGCGATTTATATTCATTGAGAACACAACCGTCTTAATCTCTTCTGGTGTAAATGGCGCGATTAAAAACTCATTGTGCAAATCTGTAAACCTTCTGTCAATACAATAAATGGTTTCCTCTTTAAAATATGTCCCCACTAAAGCATTAAGTTCGGGGCCCTTCTGAATTCAACGACCTTGAGAATCCTGCAACTCGTCTATCTGCTATTTTCTTTTCCTACTGTTAGCAAATAAATGAAATGCTCGGGTGTTGGAGTCACCTGCTTATAGCCAAAAAACCTTAGCTCTCTGGCGCCAGAAATCTTCCTCACATTTTAAGAGCCGTTGCAACTCCTTTTTGGCTGAGCATAGTTGTTGGGCTGCTTGCATCTGTCTTACTCCTTTCAATTGAGAAATTAATGCCTTTTGAGATTTAATTCTCTCTTTGATTTGGTGTGACAGTCCCCTCCCCCATTTATCAAGCTCTCGTCCACAAGAATGTAGTCTGTCTAACAGATCACTATGAGGGTTGGCTTCCCAAGCTTCCTTAATCACATCTGCACAGCTTGCTTCTCGGATCCAAGCGTTCTTGAATCTAAATCTCCTGTCACGATGCACTAGCACAAATTTTTTTAATTAGAGAAAAATTGGGATGTGGTCCGAACCTGGACAAGATAGGTGGACAACTTTGGCTTGATTATAGATGTTCCTCCAATTACTAGTTGCCATCGCTCTGTCAAGTCTCTATTCCACCCAACCTTCGGAGCCCCTTCCTCTCTCCCAAGTAAAAGGAGACCCTTCATATCCCAAATCATCTAGTCTACAATCATCTATTGCTTTGCAAAATCCTTCCAGAAGATACGATAGGTGGGTATGATATCCTCTCTTTTCTGAATTGCTTAAGAGATCATTGAAGTCCCCAATGATACACCAAGGAAGATCCGATTGAGATGCCAATTCTCTGAGTAAATCCCGAGATCGAGGCCTAAGTACTCTACTGGGATATCCGTAGTAACCTGTAAGAAGATATCTATGTTCTCCTTCTAACGTAATTTCAGTGTCGATAAAATGAGTATTTTGGGCTCTAATACTCACAGTACCCTCTTGCATCCAGAAGAAAGCCAACGCACCACTATGTCCTTTGCGGTCCACCAAAACACAATCGGCATAACCCAACTGTTCTTTTATTTTATTGAGAGACTCCAAATTACATAATGTTTCAATGAGAAAAATAAAACTTGGTCTTTTTCACGTACCAAGTCCTTTAAAATGCGAACTGTCAAGGGATTGGCCAAACCCCGATAGTTCCAACTAATGCAACTCATGATCTTTGGCGGGCCTACTCTACAGCACCTGCCATTCCTTCATTTTTTTAAACCGAGCCATCTGTATAGCAAGAAAGGCTTGGATCATTATTAGGATTTTTTGACTGGATTGGGCTTTGGGCCCCAACTCTCTTTTATTTTGGGTCCAAAAATTCAATATTTAAATCATTAGTTCCCGCTTCCTTCATGTCGTGATCAGTTGCATATGTAACTGCCAAAATAGCGGGATCTTTTCCATACACGTAAATGGAAACACTACCAGTTGTTGCTAAAATTGTGCCCCCATCTTTGTTATCATTATCCCGTCTTACTCCTTGAATCTTGCTGCTATCTCTACCCTTACCCGGGTTGTCTTGCTGACCTTTTTCTACCATCTTTGCCCTCTTCCCCTCCTCATCATCTTGATCTGCCGGTTGAACCAATGGCACAACCAGCAACCATTTTGAGCCAACATCCAGCTGAGATGAACGTCTGATATTTACTCAAAGTTCCGGACAAAACTTTCTTTCAACTATACCTTCTTCATTCTCAAATTGTTTCTGAAAAAACTGTTCTCCATGCCCATTCAAGCCACAACAAAAGCAGAATGTAGGCAACCTTTCATACTTTAAGATCACCTCCTTCTAGTCCCCTCCTGTTATTTTCACTTTGAGAGTCTTTTTAAGCACTTTGGTAACATCCAATCTAATTCTCACCTGCATATAACTTCTCCATATCCCAGAGTAGTTATTTTGATAAGATTCAATATACTCTCCCAATTTCTGGCCAAAGCCCTTAGCCACTGTCTCTGACATGAAGCCTGTGGGAGATCGTGAATTTGTACCCAAAGCGAGATGTGTTTTAGTTCAGTCGTCTTCAGATCATCTCCCGGTTTAATCTTTTCAAACAGCAATACATGATTCTCATACGACCAAGGCCCTCCCTCCATTATTCTCCTTATGTCTGCCTCATGTCTGAATTGAAAAATGAATAATTGCGGATAAACCACTCAGTTAAGAATTTTCCCACTATTGCTCAGCGTAGATCCAGTCCTAGAGACTGGGCTGCCTCTTGAGATATCATAAGTCCCTCCTCATCTGATTCACTTTCTGCGATCTGTATCCCTTGAACAACTGAGTGACTCTATGAGCCTCCATCGAGTTTCTGTCCATATGAAATGTGTACTTTGTATATGCAACAACAGAGTGTTATATAAGGATGTAATGCTATGGCACTGTGTATAGGTTAATGATGTTGTTCGTTGATTAAGAAGAAAACAAAGGATTTGAAGGATAATAAGGAACAATAAAGAAAACCCTAACACTCAACTTGGAGTCAAAAATTTGATGAGTCGGAAGACATGGTTAGGCATTGAGGTTGTGAGAGGAAAAGGCAAATGTGGTTAGTGTGAGAGTAAGATCATCTTGTTTGTTCTTTCCCCTAGAGATAATTATTCGGTTGTTCTATTATAGGTGCATTTTTTATATACGTTAATATGTTTGCCGACGATATTTTGAGACGAAAAGAGTATAAATTAAATATTTTTTATATTTATAGTTATTTAGATAAATTATAAGTGAAAAATAAAAAAATATTCTCTCCTTATTCACTCTGGCTATCATCGGTCTTGTATCATAAAATGTAACAATTTATCTCGTTTTTTCATATCAAGTAGAAATGATTGATCACACAAAACATGTTAGAATTATCAAGCTCTAATTTCAAGTTCTTGTTGTTGACTACTAGGGTTGTGAATGAGTTGAGTCATTCGCGAACAGCCCGGTGTTCGACTTGTCTAGAGCTTGTTCATGACCCGGCTCGTTAATAAATGAGTTGAGCTTGAACAAAATTTTAGGCTTATTTAAATAAACGAGCCGAGCCTGAACACTCTGGTACTCGGATCGTAAGCTCGTGAACATACTTGTTTATGAAGCTCGTTTTAGGCTCGTGAACAAGTTCGTAAATTATACAAAATGTACATATTTTTATCAAATTTAGGTGTACAAAACATATAGAAAGTAAATTTTATAATTATAAAAATGTATAAAACCCTAATTTTTTAAATTACTATTAGATTGCTCTCTACCACTCTATACTATCACTACTGCCTTGTATACTTGTCACTGTCACTCATTCATCATTCAACCACTTTCTCGTTGTCAAACAAAATTGTATTTTAATATTTGTTTAGTCAAGTTCAATAAAGCTCGTGAACAGGCTCGTAAGATTGCGAGCTTTAAATGAACCAAACTTGAACAAGGCTCGAACTCATACTCGTGAAATTTTAAACGAACCGAGATTGAACACTCCAAAACTCAGCCCGACTCTAGTCGTTTACACCCCTATTGAATACCAGTTGTAATATGCAAAAAATAGTGTTAAAATTATGCGAATTGTAAGTTTGACTATTTCGTTTGATTTAAATGTATTGAAATCGAATGTATTCTTCTAAGCTCGTTTTCTTAAAGGGTGTTTCAAGGAACTGTAAATCGAACGAATGCATCCATACTATGTTGAGTTCTTGCAATTGAAGTGCAATCTCATTAGATGTGCTTTAAATTTATAGCGGCGGTTGATCCAAAAAGACATGTGACTGAACATGAATTTAGATATAGTTATTAGCATTAAAATCCGTTTTTCATTACAACCCTAAAAACAAGTCTATAAATACATTATATACAAGCAAAAAAAAGCTATCCGCAACTTATACACACTTATTTTACTTTCATTTCCTATTTCCTGACTTAGTTTCGTTTAGTTTCTTTAGTCACTCAGTTTAATTTAGTTTAGTTGTTTTCACATTTAAAAGCCCTAAAACTTTAAGCAGACGTACCTACCTTGCAGTAATATTACAGTTTTTCGCATTAACATTACAATTTTAAACATAACTTATTAATTCGCGCGACTTCAGAACATTCAAACTTGAGCAAATAAACCTCGACCAATTTAGCACCAACGCTTGTGTAGAGATTTGTAGAGTAAATGATTATAACGAACACTTTCTAAAACTCAAAATTTTCGCTGAGAAAACTGAGACAGAAGTTACGTTTAGGCTAAGGAGGATGAATTTGAATTATGATGGTTAGAATATTAATAATGGTGGCCTTTTCATTAATAATGCAGATTAAATAATTAATTAGTTAGTCGCAACGCAATCCTAATATGACCACAGCAATAAAACCTCCACAAACCATTTATTTTAATTTGTCTACATGCATCCCTTATGTGGCTTATGAATTGTTAGAGGACTTCTAATCCACTTCCTCTCCTTATGAATTGTTTTAGAAATTGCAGAAGATGCTCAAAATTCTATTAAATTATACATTTTTTTTATCAAATAAACATAATTATTTTTGTGTCACTTTTGGAAAAGTTGCACTTCCACTTCTATGATACTAAAAAAAATAATTGATTCTGACAACAACGTGGGTTAATTATAAACTAATAATTAACAGATGATTCCGTTAAGATACTCAGGTGTTACCGTGTGAACATTGTTATCTTGAATTTTAATACGAGTCTTTTTAAAGAAAGAACTCAATGAATTATTGTTGATAAATTTATTTTTTTTGCACTTAATGGTGACGATGTATTGTTTTATTGAATTTTCTCTTTGAGAAGACTCGTAATAAAAACTAAAATTGCAAGATTTTTTAATTTTGAAATGTACGAGGAGGGAGTAAAAGATTTTTTTGCAACATTTTCTTCTAAAGACGCGTACAGTTTCGAAGACATTTGGTTATGAGAAAATCTTAATTCGAATGGTGGGTTCGGTATTATATGAATCCTTAGGACTTTGGATAGAACTAATGCTAAGACAATGGAACAAAAGGGTGAAGAGTTAAAAGTAATCAAACCTAGAGAAACCAACATGAAACTTAAAAGTGCAGTAAGTATAATTGAACCAAGAAATTGAACCGACACTAAATTTGCGCTAACGAAATGTGTGTGAACTAAAGGTGCGCTAAGTAAATCTAAGTAAAGACGAGAAAGTGAGAGACGTATAATCAGAATTCAGTGGTAGAGATAATTGCAATGATGGTGCGTAAAATATCATTGACGACGCATTTAATGTTGCGTGTTCAAACGTAAGTATGGAAGATAGGAGCATTGAGATATGAAACAAATAGATTTTGAGAAACTGCCAAATGATGGGGAATTGAAATTCAAAATGTGACAACTACAGACAATTAACTTAATGTGGGAAAATATATTTCTTAGCGACGCTAAAATATTTATGTTTTTTTTATATATGTGAAGAACGAAATTGAGTCTTTTTTAAAAAATAGAGACATAAAAAATCAATACAATAAGTCTTAGCAATGCTAAAATATTTGTTTTTTTTTAAATAGCTTAATGTTGTTTGAATTTTTAAGAGAGAAATGTTTTCTTAGCTAGTGTCTTTACCCTTTTCTCCAAAGTTATGTGGTGAATTAGTGTATGTAACACTAATGCGTTGAAGAGTTTTTGAATGACAATATTGTCGCATAATAACACGTATTAAATTTATAATTTTATAATTTTTGTTTTTATTGTTATGTACAAAATTTTATGTTACATAAATTTGTCATGTGACAACGTTATCACTTAAAAATTCTCCAAGAATGTATGATTGAAAACATTGAGGGTCGAAAATCTAGTTTAAGAAATAAATAATCCTATTTAAAAGAATTTTGTAAGGAAAAGCTGAAAACATAAATTAAATTATTCGGAAAAAGGTTGGGAAACATGGAAGAGATGGGTTAGAAGAAATGGATAACAATAAGACTTGCAAAAGATTGAATTATTGAAAGATGGTGGAATATTAGAAAGATATTGCCTCCAATTAGGAATCCTAGTGGTATCACAAAGCTCACCAAAATTGTATTCGCGTTGATCTCAAGTTCGAGTCTTATGTAAGTAGATGTGTTAAAATTCAGTTGGTAAAATTTTGCAGACCTTGTGATCCTATCCGGCTCGAACGAAGAATAATCTGGAATGCACATATATCTCGTAGTTCAGACAAAAAAAAATATTTTCACACTTCTACTTCCATGCCCTCTTATAGTTGGTAGAGAATCATATTACAAATCTGTATTCATTTTTAAATATAAAACTCGACCAATTAATTCTACGACGTCTTCACCACTAATACCACAAATCCTACAAAATAAAATATGGTCAAAGGTTCGGAACTCATCTCTAGATGTTGCAACGCTCAACTGTTGTTCTCTTAATTCGACAATGACATCCTTATCCCCAATATTATGAATTGTACAAAATAAAATACCATCGGAGTTTGGAGACTCGTAGAAATGGGCCAATTAGGAGTTGAATTTGATTGGATAGGTGGAGATATGTGATCAAATCCGTGACTTTTGGTTCTGATTAACTCCTTTGTCCTAACCAGACACCACTTCATAAATATTTCTTAGCTTCATATAAAACCACGTTTCTTTTTTTTTTTTTTTTGCTTATCCTACATAAAATTGTTGGGACTTCCCAGGAATATAAAATTTCTGTTGGTATTAAGCTGCTTTGCACACTTTAGCTAACCCTATATTTCATGAGCGGACTAAGTGTATTGAGATTGACTGTCGTTTGGTCCGTTAACATTTTCGTTCAGGGTTTGTATTACCCAATCATTGTCCCTCCTCCTCCCAATTAGCTGATATTTTCACCAAGTCTTTATCTTTTCTTTTGTTTTCAGCTATTGTTACCAAGTAGCACTTGTTACCAAGCTCAAGGGGTTGTTAGTGTATGAGATGTAATATTGTATTTTGTATACAGGCCCATGGCCCAAGTCCAATAAGATGTATAACAAATGATGAAAGTGGGCTTATGTCGGTGGACAACGCTTATATAGTGATGGTCCGATGAAGACTACTCACTAATCTGATGCCCATATTCGTACGCTTTTACTCTCTCCTATGAACTTAGCTCTCTTGAGCTCTCTACTTAAACCCTAACCCTAATCTGTCTGTACCATCATTTAAAAGTTACAGTAATTATGAAATTATAATTTTTTTATTGTACTATCTATCCAATATACATAAACTGAAAGCTTAATTCTATATATGCTTGACTGAAAATTCAGGATTACGTATAGAATGTGAGTGCAACAAAAAAATTTCTTATTAAATCACCTGTGTAGTTATCTTTTAGATATATAACATTTTTAAGAGCATATGCACCAGTTTTTATTTTTTTTTTAAATTAAACTGTTCATATGAACTATCCACTAATGTCATATTACTCAGAAATTCTTTAATTTTTTTTTTACCGACAACCATATAGATTTATATTGTAGAAATTATCAACATAATGAAATTATTCTTTCAATTTCAACCCAAAGAAATCATTTCACTTTAAAAAACTCCGAATGCAAGAAAAATTAGGGTATTCATTTTTAATTTGAATTTTGACAAAATTTTGAATTCGATAGAAACATAAATTATCACTCCGAAATTACAACTTAAATCAAATTCGGATATTCAAATCAACGGTATCAATTTCTAACACACATGTAGCTTGGAAGTAGTTAGGACAACCTCAATTTCTGCGCAAGTATATAAAAAAAATGCAAAGAATGTGCAAAGGGGGTGTGAACAGTGAAATTTTGTGTCAAAGAAAAGACAATATTTATTTCCGACGAGACTGATAATACAAATATTGTCAAAAAAGTTTATATTTTCGACAAAATTTATCGGATTGATCGCATATTTTACCACGTTTAGTTGAAGTAACGTGAACGAGTGACCAAAATTAGATGGATGAAACTGGAAAAATTAAATTTACCATCATTATGTTTGATAGCATTTCTTTTAGTTGAGGAAAAGAAAAAGAAAATCATCATTAACATTTAGCTGTGGAAGTCCCTTCTGTCCGAAGAAAACATAGAAAAGCTTAGTCTTGGCTTGGCTGCAAATTTCCGAATGTTTGTGCTATAAATGGCTTTGGTCGGCAGATCTATGGGCCTCTTTGCCTCAATTTTCTCCAACTTTCTTCACTTCCACTCCACTTTGTTAACAATTGTTATTTTAATTCCTACTACTTTACTATAATTTCATTCATTTAATGAAGTTAGCACCAAATATTGCACTGAGTCAACATTAGGCGGTTGTTTCATTAGTTTATTTTACTCCAATAAGTTAACATGTTGACTAAAAATGCTTACTTTAATGCATCTCAATCACTATAAATAGCTTGATGAAAACAAGTATTTTTAAGCTAAAATATTCGATATAATTAAGCCTTTTGAGTTTTTTTTAATCATGAAAATATGTTCTGTTAACACTAAAATGACACATAGATGAACAAAGCTGAGTTAAAGGGGAAAAAACAATAATGAGTCGAAAGAACATTTAATGTTGAGAGCAAAAACAGTAGAATGAGTTCAAAATTAGTAATCAAACATTAAATGTCTAAAATAATGTCAAAAGCCAAGAGTTGGGAATGATAAAAAATGAATAAAGTTGGTAGAGCTCAAAAAAGACAAAAAGGAAAGAGATTGAGAAGTGTGTCAAAAGAAATTAATGAAGTGTCGGGGCACTTAATGAAGGAAGCAGTCTCATTTTTTCAAGAAAGCAAAAAAATGAAGAAGGTTCGAGATAAAAAAAAAAGCAACGGCTCGACTTACACATTAGAGACATAGTAAAGAGTTGAAAGGGTTCGAAGAGAACATATGTACTGTAGAAGAAGTTGATTAGAGAATGAACAAATGTATGTGGGTCGATCAAAAAAGATCGAAAGAAAGAAGTTGATCAGAGATACGATCAGATGCATGTGGGTTGATCAAGAAAGGTTAGAAGAAAATCTGAGTAATTTGACTGATGATAGATAGAAATGAAAGAAAGTCATGAAGCCATTCATTGAAGGGTCAAAGACCAAACTCGAGATTGGAAGGAACAATGCCAACAAAATTGAAATGTGGATCATCGGTTAAAAAGATAATAGACAAACTTTGTGATAGCATAACTTCCATTTTCAAATAAAGGAGTTATACAGGAGAGCCTGAACATGTCCAATAACCATCAGAACGTGGGGAAATTGCATTGCCGATATAGAGAAATTCGATGCAACGTGGAGTAACCGTCGAATTTAAATCAACTCAGGTTTACCGCCAAAAAAGTCTATAAATAGGAAGACAAGTAACAAAAATAAACATGTACAGACATACTCACTGATCAATTTATTTTTATTTAGCATTTTAGAGCTATTAATTCTGTTAGCTGAAGTCAAGAACTTAATTTATTTTCTTCAATTTTTTGTTATGGACAAGCAGGCTAGATCAAGCAAATATGTAGATGGCTTAAATCCACCTGTAAGTAGTTGTAATTCGTTTTAACCATATAATTCAGATTTAGTAATCTTAGTTGTTCTTTTAGAATTCTTATTTTTTTTTTAAATTTTCTATAAGAAGAATTCTTGTTTATTCATGCTTTCAATTCAGTGCATAAGTTTAACCAGTGTAGTTTAATATTTCAAACTATAAAAGTCCTAACACTAAACGAGTAAGATATCCTCGTTATCAAACGTCCCGTGTGCGACATGTGTCAACAAGTGAAAAAAGTTGTGCAACAGTCTCGCTCTAAAAAAAACATAATGTGAATAACAATGAGACTTCGAACGAGACTCAGAATTACGGACACATTTTTCTCCAAAAATTAAATATCGACATTCGATCGATCGTTTTCTTCAACTCCAAATCTGAACAGAACAGAACATATACATCATAAGTCTCACTTCAAACCTCACACAGAAGAAGCTCAGAAAATTTCCGATAAATTCGGCCCATTGCAATAGAAAATCTGCAATACAAATTCAACTTTTTCGCTCACAGGCCCAAAAAGGTCTGAAACTTCCATAAGAATCGTCCATAAACACCGCCGGAAAAGACAAAAGAGCAGATAACCTAATCCGATTTTTTTTCTGAGTCGCCGTCACCATCGTCATCTTCATTATTTATCAAACATTTTGTATGTATTAACAGCCATTACATCAAAAACATTATTTTTAAATTTAATTAATATACGAAATTTTAGTAAATTGGCACGTTCTGTAGTTGTTTTTGAAAGATATTATATTTTGATTAGATAAGCCAAGCTTCAATTATGAGAGTTAATTTCATTCAAAGTCACTCAACTTTGAAATTTTAACCAGTGTGGTCACTAAACTATTTTTTCTTTTCGCAAATGGTCATTGATATATCTGTTTTTTGTAATAGAACCATTATGACCATATTGTAATAAATCTGATACCAAAAATCTCACTACAAATATGGTTGAATAAATTATAGTTATTGATTTTTTAAAATAATATTATTTGGTGAGTTTATCGTTTTAAGTCACAATCTCAATACTAATTTTTTCAAAATTTAATTATAATAACCATACCAAATAAAAATAAAAAATGTAATAATTATACTTTACAATACACTTCATCATGTTAATGTAAAGTTCTCTTATAATAATACTACTTGGAAAAGGACTATTAATAATATATGGCGCCTAACTTGAAATCAACACTAAGAAATGGTAATTTTTAATATAAGTCGATCAACATTTTTATTTTACTAGATATTATAAAATATATAAAATAAAATTAGAGACCGTTTGATAAAACTGAAAATTAAATGCTGAAAAATTAAATGCTAAATTTTAAGTGATGAATGCTTAATATATTAATAAAACTTGTTTTCTTGTGACTAAAAATTAAATGTTGAATTCAATAAATTATTTGACAAATATAACTAACAAACAAATAAATTATTATTTAATATTTTAAAAAATTAAAAAATATAAAATAATAAAAAATTACAGAAACATTAGACCGTGAATATTCATTTCATGAAAGAACAAATAAAAATAATAAAATAATAAAGCACACATTTATGTTATAT